>PISW01001462.1:0-16201 GCA_004023785.1 Mungos mungo
TTAGCGAGCGACGGCGGCGCGGCGGCGGCTGCGAACACAATTCTGTTACATTGTTTTATACTTGAGCCAGTACCACAGTGCCGGTTCCCACTCCTGTGTGGGGCATCTCCAATTCAAGTGGTCTACATCCACCGGCATCTTTTCTTGTGTTTCAAAAATTTTTTCCCTGTTCCTTGATCCTTTTTATTTACATACAGATTTTAGAGTAAAAAGGAAAGAAAAGAGAATCTTGCTGATACTTCTGTTTGGATTGTGTTAAGGGTCCGCCCAGGAGAATGGACATCTTCCAGTCTGTGAACGTGGTTTATCCATTTAGTCAGTCTTTCATTTTTCTTAGCAACATTTTGTAGTGTTTAGTACAGAAGTCTCACACATATTTTGTTTAGTTCCTTTTATTTACTTAATTTCTGATTCTTTGATGCAATTTTAAATGTCATTTTTAAAGTATCATTTTCTACTTTCTCGTTGAAAATATGGGAAAATAGAATTGAGTTTTGTATATTGACTCAAACTCTAAGACCATACTAAATTGACCTATTCTAGTTTTTTGTTTTAGAGTCTGTAGGGCTTTCTACTGAATCATATTCTCCACAAATGAACAGTTTTAGTTGTAGTCTTTCAGTCTGTGTGCTTTTATTTATTTTTCTTGTTTTATTATACTGACTGGGACCTCCGTATATTGAGTAGTTTTGGTGAGAACGGACATTGCCCCATGTTCTCCATCTTGTGGGAAGAGCATACCAATTTAAGTATGATGCTGGTTATGTATTTCTTGCAGCTATGTTGGGTTGAAGGAGTAGTTTTCCTCTGTTTTTAGAGAAGTGTCTTCCTTGTTTGTTTTTCTAGATCATGAGAGGGTTTTGAATGTTGTCACATGCTTTCTGCACCTGTAGGTATCATCATATGATTTTTTTCCCTGTTAATGTGGTAAAATACATCAATAATTTTTGAAATATTAAGCTCCACCTGTGACAAACCACACTACTTACATATTGCTGGGTTCAGTTTGTTAGTCTACATTGGTAGGAATATTTGCCTAAAATTTTATGTAATGCCTTCCTTATGATCTCAGGATTATGCTGGTCTCATAAAACTGTTGGGGAAGTATTCTTTCTTGATTTTTCTGAAAGAATTTGTATAAGACTGGCTTATTTTTTTTTGGTTAATGTTTAATAGAGTTCATTGATGAGGCTAGCAGGACTGGAGATGTTCTTTGTTAGGAGGTTAATTATAGCTCAGATTTTTTGGTAAATATATGGCTGTTTGGATTTTCTTTTTGAGTCTATTCTGGTAGGTATGTATTTTAAGAAACTTGTCCTCATCTAAGTTGTTGGCTTCATCAGTATAAAGTTACCCATAATATTTCATTATTATTTTTGTAATTTCTAGAGGATCTGTAGTGATGTCTCTCTTTTATTCCTAATTTCAGTCATTTCTGTTTTCTCCTTTTTCCCATTACTCTTGCTAGGGGTTTGTCAAATTTACCAATCTTTCCAAACAGCCAGTCTTTTATTTTGTTTCTGCTGTTGCTTCACCTTGTTCCTATTTCATAGGTTCTTTTCTCTGTTATTTTTCTTCTCCTTACTTGAGGCTAAATTTGCTTTTTCTAGTTTCTGAAGGTGGAACCTTAGATCATTTATTTAAAACTTCTTTCTCTTATAACATTTAATGGTATAAATTTCCCTCTAACTATTGCTTTAGCTGCATGCAGCAACTTTTGTAATATTTTAAGTCTCCTTGATTTTGAAACATTTCTAATTTCCCTTGTGATTTTGTTTTACTCATTGCTATCTAGAATGTTGTTATAATTTCAAAATATTTGAGGATTTTCTAGATATCTCATTGTTAACCAATTTCTAATTTAGTAGCATCATGGTCAGAAAACATGATTTCACTCCTTTAAACAAAATTCATTGAGATTTGTTTTATGATATAGCAGGTAATCTGACCTTGTGAATGTCCTGTGTGCACTTATAAAGAATTGTATTTTATATAGTTGTTTACATTTTTATTTTATGTGTATGTGTATGTGTGTCTGTCTGCCTGTGAATATTTGTTTTATCAGTGACAGAGGGGAATGTTAATCTTTAGAGATAATTTTGGATTTGTCTTAGTCTCCCTTTAGTTGCCGTGTGTGTTTTGAAGCTCTCTTGGTAGGTGTGCACCCCTTTAGTGTTATTGTGACTGTGATAAATTCAGTTTTTCATTATGGTAAAATGTCCCTTTTTATCTCTAGTAATATTTTTATTGTTAAGTCCAATTTGTCTGATACTACAGTATCTGTACCAACTCTTCACATTTTCATAGTCTATATTTTTTCTGCCTTTTAACTTCATATCTGTCCATATTTTTATATATGAACTATGGCTTTTGTTGGCAATGTTTAGTTGTCAAGCCTTTTAATCCAGTCAGATAGTCTCCTTTTTTCATGGTCAATTTTTAAGCCATTTGTTTATTCAGAAGTTTAGGTTTTAAGTGTTGTCATATTAGTTCTCTGTCTTACGCCTTTTCCCGCCTTCTTTTGGGTCAGTGGAGGACTTTCTGGTGTTACGGAATTTTATTTCATCTCCTCTGTTGACCTTTTGGCTCTTATCCTGTGTGTAATTTTCAGTGTTGTATGTGCCTTCAGTGCATCAGTTGACGTTCATCTAACACCACTTGATAAACCATGTAAGTAACCATGCGCTTTTGTTTAACCCTCCGCCTCGTGCACTTGGCATTGTCCATCACTTCTGCATACGTTATAGCTCTCACAGCAAAAATGTCTACTGCTTAAGCAGTGACTTTTAAAGAAATTTTGAAACACACACAAAATAAAGATGCTAAAAAGATCTTTTCTGTTTACCTATGTATAGTTCTTGATTCCTTTCTGTACTTCATGGCTTCTGGCCTAAAGAATTTCTCTAACTTTATTTTGTAGGGAATAACTTTTGCTGATGATGTCTCTCAGCACTTGTTTATCTGAAAATATCTTTATATACCTTCTTAAGGAAGCCAACGGAAATCCCCATGGATATAGAATTCTAAGTTGACATTTCCGCAAAAGAGAAAAGAGGTTACGACATTGTATTCTGTATTACGTTCTTAGAAGCCAGTGGATTTTCTGAGTATCCTTCCCTGTATGTAATGTTTCTCCCTTTACCCCCTTCCCTCTGGCTGATTTTGATGTTTTCTCTTTATGTTCAGTTCTTCAGTAATTTAACTCTTAGGTCTCCAGGTATAGTTTTCCTTGTATTTATTTTCCTTGGAGTTGCTAAGGTCTTGGGTCTGTGCGTTGATCTCTTTCATCAGGTTTTGAATATGCTCAGACTTTATATTTTCAAGTATCTGTTGCTTCAATCTTTCTTCTTCGAATTCTCTACTGAAGTGTTCGTGACAGTGATCAGCATGATCGCAGAGGTCTCCAGTTTGTTAATGCTGTTTTCTTTTTTTGTTTTAGTTTGGATAATTTCTTTGCTCTGTCTTCGGATTCACTGACTTTTTTCTTCTGCTGAGTCCAGTCTGCTGTTAAAGCCATTAAATGCATTCTTTATTTCTGATACTGCATATTTTAGTTCTAACATTTCTGCATTTCCACTTACCTTTCAAAGAAAGGTTTCATTTGGTCTTCTGAAATATTCCATTTATTCACACATATTGTCCACCTTTTGAACTAAATTCTTTAACCTATTTATCACAGTTGTTTGTAATGTCTGTCTGCCAATTTCAACATCTGGGTGATGTATTTATGGGGTCTTCTCACTAATTTTTTCACTTTGATTATGGGCCCATCTTTTTAAATTTTATTGTGTCTGTAGTTTTTTAAACGTATGCTGGACTTAGTATTTAAGAACAGTTGTGATGGAAGTAAATCTTCGCTCCAGAAAGAGACACGCCTCTTACTCCATCAGGCAGTAGTGTGGGGCTGTGTCCGTCTCCTTTGGAGCTGAGTGGAATCTGGGTTTTGGCTTTGCTTTGTTTGGTCGAACTAGATTCTCTTCTCCACTGTCTTCCTAGGTGTGAAGCAGGTGTGGGGAGACCTGAGCGCACTCTCTACAGCCCCGCTGCTGTTGGTGCCTCAGGCAGTCTGTCCATCCTACTGCTCTGTCCAAACCAGCAGGGCCCGGGGGGTTCTGGTCTGGTCTGTCCACCTGCCCTCAGCCTTTGGCCCGTCCACACCCACCACGAGTGGGCTCCGAGATGGGCTAGATTCTTCTTACCCACATCTCTGGTATTTGCTCCTTCCATCACCTAGGTCTCTTCTCTCCTAGGAAGGACTTTTCATTTTCTGGAATTTAGTTAACTTTGATCTGGTTAGTTCTTGGCACTCTGATGGATTTTTTTTCATTTTTTTTCTTAATTTATTTTTTTAATTTACATCCAAGTTAGTTAGCATATAGTGTAACAATGATTTCAGGAGTAGATTCCTTAATGCCCCTTACCCCTTTAGTCCATACCCCCTCCCATAACCCCTCCAGTAACCCTCTGTTCTCCATATTTACAAGTCTTTTATGTTTTGTCCCCCTCTGTTTTTATGTTATTTTTGCTTCCCTTCCCTAATGTTCATCTGTTTTGTATCTTAAAGTTCTCATATGAGTGAAGTCATATATTTGTCTTTCTCTGACCAATTTTGCTTAGCATAATACTCTCTAGTTCCATTCACGTAGTCGCATATGACAAGATTTCATTCTTTTTGATTGCCAAGCACTACTCCGTTTTATATATATGTATACCACATCTGATGGGGTTCCCCCCCCCCTTTAATGTTTGTTTATTGTTGAGAGACAGAGTGTGAGCAGAGGAGAGGCAGAGAGAGAAGGAGACACAGAATCCGAAGCAGATTCCAGGCTGCGAGGTGTCAGCACAGAGCCCGACCCGGGGCTCGAGCTCATGAACTGTGAGATCATGACCGGAGCCGAAGTCGGGCGCTTAACCGACTGAGCCACCCGGGTGCCCCTGATGGGGTTTTTCAATGGAGTGATTCTGTGGCCTCCCTGCTGGCTTGTTTTTGCTTCAGAGTGAGAGCAGTGGTCTCTTGGCAAGTTTTGACGTTGTCACTGGTAGCAAAAACCAGTGATGCTGTTCTGAATAAATTCGATATTCATAGGGATTGTAAGGGTTCTACCACCGTCTATTTAAAAATTGGTTTTCAGGGGCGCCTGGGTGGCTCAGTCGGTTAAGCGTCCAGCTTCAGTTCCGGTCATGATCTCAACAGTTCGTGGGTTTGAGTCCCGCGTCAGGCTCTGTGCTGACAGCTCGGAGCCTGGAGCCTGCTTCGGATTCTGTGTCTCCCTCTCTCTCTGACCCTCCCCTGCTTGCGTTGTCTGTCTCTCTCTCAAAAATAAATAAGAACATTAAAAAAAAAGTTTTCAGAAAAATCTCAACATATGTTAAGATGATTTATTATTATTCAGCATACTCTAAAGGGAGGCATAAATAATTTGCTTTTAATTTCTTTATCTGAATCTGACAGTGGTGGGGGAATGCCTGGCTGGCCCTGTCAGAAGACTGTGCAACACTTGATGTTGGGGTCATGAGTTCGAGCCCCACACTGGGTGTAGAGATGGCTTAGAAAAATAAATGAAATCAAAACCACAAATATGAGCGGGTAGGGTTAAACCAGTGAACCTTAACTTGCAGGGATTACCACGGCTTTGGAGAACCCCTGTTAGGAAAGGACGTGCACGCGCGGTCGCGGGCATCAATCCGGCAGAAAAGCGGTTCAGAACCACTGGGCCGGAGCAGCGGTGGCGCCCGTCCTTTCTAACTAACCAAGGCTTTGTGGGCTTCTGTTGCTTATCAGGTGGTTGTGTTTGTTTTTACAACCTTTGAAAATATAAAGCCCATTAATAGCTGAAGCTATAGAAAAACAGCCGCAGGCCAGGCCGTTGTTTGCTGACCCCTAGGCTACATGACCTTTATAGGCATTTTTGGTCTTGAAGTTATTTTGGATTTCTCTAACAAGTGCATTTGGAATAGTAATATGTGAAAATCTAGAGAATCTTGAGTATAAAGCCTTCTTTATATATAACATATGTAAGCATGTGTGAAGTTATGCAGGCTTTTACATGCTCCATCAAATTTAGAGAAAGCCTTTTTTTCTCTTTCTTCTCTTTAGGAGTATAAACCACCAGGAACCCGTAAACTTCATAATATTCTCGGAGTAGAGACAGGAGGACCAGGCGGGCGTCGTGCTGGGGAGTCGGGTCATACTGTGGCTGACTACTTGAAGTTCAAAGACCTCATTTTAAGGATGCTTGATTATGATCCCAAAACTCGAATTCAACCTTACTATGCCCTGCAGCACAGTTTTTTCAAGAAAACAGCTGACGAAGGTACAAACACAAGCAACAGTGTGTCCACGAGCCCCGCGATGGAGCAGTCCCAGTCCTCCGGCACCACCTCCAGCACGTCCTCCAGCTCAGGTCGGTGCTTCTGGGGCTCGGGGAGCCTGCGAGCGGGTGTTGTTTTCCTTCCAACGTGTGGGCTCGTAGAAAGTATTAAAAAAAAAATTGGTCATTGGGACAGGGAGGAATTGTTTTACCGAAATCTATTCTCTGTAGCTAGTAGAACTTTCCCCCGTCCCAGAGCTCCCCGACTTAATCACGCCTGATAAATTCTGCTTGGCGGTCGGAAACGAAACCCTCTCTTAACGAGAATTTTCCGTTGTCGTCTTAAGGAGATCTACTTTGTTCATGTGCTTGAACTCTCCCCTCATGTAACCCAAACCAGACTTTGGTGTATTAGTTCAGGGTCCATGTGAAAGAACTCAGAGAGTTGGATGACTTCCTGATCCGCTCTGAGGTTCATGCGGCTGTGTGTGTGCGCCGTGCCGCCAGTGTTAGTGAACCTAGTGCTGAGCAAAGTTAACTGCGGGCTTACCAAGTCGTACTGTGTTGTGACCCTGAAGGTGGATCGTCGGGGACGAGCAACAGTGGGAGAGCCAGGTCAGACCCGACGCACCAGCACCGGCACAGCGGCGGACACTTCACAGCTGCCGTCCAGGCCATGGACTGTGAGACTCACAGTCCCCAGGTGAGCCCCCCGCCGTGGAGGCCCGGCCCGGGTGCCTTTCCGATGGTTGCGTCATTGCCCCATCGGGCCTCACAAGCTTCCTCGTTGCTGAGGAATTCTGGCCTGTCATTCATAACTAAGGAAGCGCGTCCTTGCGGTTTTCTCCCTCGTTGCTCAGAGCGAGCTGACGTTCCTTGGGTGCGCACCGGCCTCTGTCCAGCAGCTTCCCCCATGTTTATCTCATTTACTGTAGCAGCGTTTTGAGCCTTACACTGTTCGATTCTCATTTTACTTTGGGAGCTGACTCTTGCTGGGTTCAGTAACTTTTCCTGGCTTGCACTGGTGGTTCTTGACTCCGAATCGGTTTGTGGTTTGAATCTAACCTCCATGTTGTTTGGGGGGGTTTTCATTTTTGTTTTTTGAAGGTTATTTGTTCCTTTTTTAAAAAATGTTTATTTATTTTAGAGAGAGAGACAGAGACAGAGAGCATGAGTGGGAAAGGGGCAGAGAGAGGGGGAGACATAGAATCTGAAGCAGCTCCAGGTTAAAATATTTATTAAATACTCTGTGTAAAAAACTAATTCCTACCGGGTGCTGCGTCCTGGTGCTGTATGAGGAGAGGCCAGTGATTATCGATGAGCAGTAAAAGCGAGCGCTGACCACACACACCCCGTTCTTGTGTCTGGGGCTGCTGGGCGCCGCAGGAGAAAACCACAGGTAGCCGTGGGCCGTGCCGCTGCCAGCTCCTATCCCCCAGCCTTGCTGGGGGTGTCCTCCTCCCCACCCCACCCCCATCCTCAGTCCGGACTTTGCCCTTTGCTCAGCCTCTGGCTCCTGGGCCCGCCACCTCCTCTTCTGCTTGATTCTCTTCCTATCCACATCTGATCCTCCCCCAGGCCTCTGCCGGCTGGAGCCAAACCTCTTCCTGGCCCGCGTCCGTCTGGCCCTACGTCATGCCAGCCCGTGGTGGCTCTGTTTTACCCCTGAACAGTTCCTCGGTCTGCTCTGGTCCCGTCTCTGAGCCCAGGACACCATTCCTGCAGGTGTCACCTGTGGTCGGGACCGAGGAGGCCAACGGGCATTTGGAGGCTTGTCTTTTTTTGTTCCTCACCCACACGGATGGTTTTGGCTCCTCCCTGCCCTTTGGAGCACGTTTCCTCTTTTTCCCTCGACGAGATGCCCCCCGAGGGTCCCCCACGCTGGCCTTTCCTCCTTTGTCATTTCTTGAGTCCTCCTCTACCCGCCCGTAGGTACAAGTGTTCTCAAAGGCATGCCCGCTGCTGCTTGACCTCACCCTCCCTCCCCAGAGCCTCAGTACCGTCTTGATGCGGGTCACTCCTCAGCTTCGTTTCTGACCTGGACCTCACTCCTGAGCCTGGGCCTCTCTTTCTCTTTTGGTCCTCATATGGACGGCCCTAGAGTCCCCCGTGGTTCAAGCCGTACACCTGGGGGTTAGGTCAGGGAGTTTATCCTTGACTCGTCTTTCCCCTCATCCCGCAGTTGAATCAAATAGTAAATTGTATGAATCATAAATATCCTAAATTCTAAATATCCCGAATCCTAAATATCCTAGCTTTTAGTTTCTTCACTTTACCCCATTGTGACAACCGTCTCCAGCCTGTCTCGCTGTAGGGAATGTTCTAACTGGTCTCCCAGCCTGTGGGTCCGGCCAGCAGTCAGCGCCACTCCGGTCTCTGCAGGCAAGCAGGCGCTCCGTGAAGCAGTCCGATGCGCTTTCCCCGGCTGGAAACCAGCGCGTGGCTTTCCTTTTACTTGAAATTCAGACTTCCTACGAAGGTCTCCGTGATTGCCACGGTCTGGCCCCTTTTCAGGGCATTCTTTCTCCTGTTTATTTGCTCTGGTCTTATAGGATTTTTGTCATTTTTGGGATACACTACGTTCTTCCATGTCCCGCACATGCCTGTGCTCAGCCTGGAACACTTCCTCTCTCTCGGCTGTGGTCACTACCGCTTGTGCTTCAGAGCTTTGCTGAAATGTCGCTATTGGTTTTTGTGTCCTCTTTGACATATTTGATGCATATCCACATACACAGATTCTTAACCTTTGTACACAGACGGCATGTCATGCACACGGTCATGTCTTCAGTTTTTGTTTTGTTTGGGGTGGGGCGTTCTATGTTTTATGTGTGTGTTTAATATATATTTGGAGCTTTTGTCACATCAGTACCTGGAGAACTTTTTCTTCCTCCTTCTTCACATGATCCTCCACTGTTTAGATATTCCAGAAGTCATTTCCCCGGGCCCCGGTTAATTCCCAGCCGTCTTTACGATTATAAACGATGAGAGAACACCACAGACCTATCACTCATGCCCCCGCAGTGAGCCTGTGCTAGAAGCCCGCAGATGTGAGACCGCAGGTCAGAGCGATGTGGCCTGTGGGTTTTAGAGTTGCTCTCACTTGCTCTGCATTTGGTTTTGCCAGCTGAGCCTTCTATCAACAAGACTTCGGAGAAACAGTCGGTGTGATCATCTTTGATTGGTCTGAAACGAAAAGTTGTATTGGACAAATATTTTTATTTGGCTTTTTTCTTTTTTATTTAAAAATTTTTTTTAAGTTTATTTTTTATGAGAGAGAGAGAGAGAGAGAGAGAGAGAGAATCCCAAGCAGGCTTCACACTCAGTGCGGGGCTTGAACCCTCAAACCGTGAGATCATGACCTTAACTGAAGTCAGAGTTCCGATGCTTAACCAACTGAGTCACCCAAGCACCCCCCTCCCTTATTTCTGTTTATACAGGAATTTGAGTAGCGTTACAGTTTAAGAACTATCAGTATTTTCTGAGAACTTTCTGCCTATTTTTCGACTGGATTGTTTTCAGTGGTGTTTCTTGAAATTTGGTTCTTTTTTATTTATTTATTATTATTTATTTTTGAGAGACAGAGACAGTGCGAGCAGGGGAGGGTCAGAGAGAGACACAGAATCTGAAGCAGGCTCTAGGCTCTGAGCTAGCTGTCAGCACAGAACCCGGCGCGGGACTCAAACCCACAAACCATGAGATCATGACCTGAGCCAAAGCGGACGCTCAACCAACTGAGCCACCCAGGCGCCCCTTGAAATTTGGTTCTTAAGACCACTTCTGTTGAGTGAATAATGCTTTATGCTAGTTCCTGGTAAGAGACCTACGCTTTGCCTTTTTCCAGCTTACAGTGACAGAGTGAATAAACAAAATGAGTCAAATTAATAGAAATTGCAAGTACCACTGATAAAAGGTATGGGGATGTGATATAGGCTGGCTGGCTGGGTGGGACGTATTCTGGTTTGAGTGAGCCAAACTGATAGTAGCCCCCAAAATAGGGTAGCTTAAGGGAGTGTGGAGTCTCCCCTTTATGTAGCAGTCCTGGGGTTCAGGTTAGTGGCATGGCTCCCTCTCCTGTCCTGGGCGAACAGCTCCGTCCCTTTGGGCCTGGATGTCCTGCTCTGTCCACCAGTCCGGACGCAGGAGGTGTTTGTGGGCCAGGTCCAGCCATGACGTAAAAGCACAAAAACTTTCATTCGTGTTCCACAGACTAAAATTTAGTCACGTGGCTATACATCCCTGAGCACAGGGGAGGCTGGGAGGTGTAGTGCGGCCCATGTGGACCGCTGGTGGCCTTTGCCACAGGAGTTGGGACAGTGTTAGCCAGACTGGTCAGAGAAGACTCGAACTGAAATGAGAAAGCAGCATCCGAGCAGAAATTAGAGAAGTCAGAGGGTACTGGGCAGGAAGCAGCAGGAGGCCCAGATGCCCTGAGGCCTCTGACAGCTACGACTGCCAGGCGGAGGGACGGAAGGAAGACTGGTGTTGGAACCCAGGTAGCAAGAGGCAGGGCGACCGGAGCAGGAGGTAGGGAGATGAGCGGTGGCCACGTGAGGCAGGCCAGTGTGTGGATTTGGGATGATTTTGTTTTCCTAATAAGTGGCGTGGGGAAATCATTAGGGGATTTTAAATAGGGAAGTGATTGGATTTGTGTTATAAAAAGATTATTCTTCCGTTCTGGAGAATGGATGGGGAAAAGGCACAGCCTGGAAGTGGGGAGCTGATTTAGGAGGCTGCTGTGCAGCGCAGGGGAGCGGTGGTGGTGGAGGGAAGGGAAGAGGCCAGGCTGGCGCTGTCCGAAGGCGCGCTCCAGGGGGCTTGCCTACGGCAGGGCTGGCGGGGCTGCTGCACTGATGGGAAGGAGAGGGGCTTCCCGGGAAAGTAAAGAATTCATTTTGAACCTGTCAAGAATATTTATTATCTGACTCTTAACAGAAAAAGTTTGCTGATCCCTGGCATAAACAGTGCTCCCCAGGAAGGAAAGTGGCTGGGGAAATATATGAGCCTACCCATGGATGTAGATTGCTAAAAATTGCAGCTTTTATAGTAAAATACTGTTTCACTCAAACATACTTGGAATATTACGTTCTAATTTTTTTTAATGTTTATTTGTGTGAGCGTTGGGGAGGGGCAGAGAGGGGGAGACACAGAATCTGAAGCAGGCTCCAGGCTCTGAGCTGTCAGCACAGAGCCTGACACGGGGCTCGAACTCACAGACCTTGAGGTCACAACCTTAGCCAAAGTCGGACACTCAACCGGCTGAGCCACCCGGGCACCCCAGAATTTTGCGTTCTAGAACTAGCACCTTAAAAGTTTGAAATCCCCTCTCTCTAATTAATGTAAATGCTGGTGTCCTAGCTTTCAGTTGAAGATTCAGTAAAGCCTGGAAACAGTACTCTGAGTAAATGCTTCAAAAATCTTCTTCCAGGTGCGTCAACAGTTTCCTGCTCCCCTTGGTTGGTCAGGCACTGAAGCTCCTACACAGGTCCCTGTTGAAACTCATCCTGTTCAAGAAACAACCTTTCATGTCGCCCCTCCACAGAATGCATTGCATCATCACCATGGAAACAGTTCCCATCACCACCACCACCACCACCACCACCACCACCACGGACAGCAAGCCTTGGGCAACCGGACCAGGCCAAGGGTCTACAATTCTCCAACGAATAGCTCCTCTACCCAGGATTCTATGGAGGTCGGCCATAGTCACCACTCCATGACATCCCTGTCTTCCTCTACTACTTCTTCCTCTACATCTTCCTCCTCCACTGGTAATCAAGGCAATCAGGCCTACCAGAATCGCCCGGTGGCTGCTAACACCTGTGACTTTGGACAGAATGGAGCTATGGACGTTAATTTAACCGTCTACTCCAACCCCCGCCAAGAGACTGGCCTAACTGGACACCCCACGTACCAATTTGCTACTACAGGCCCTGCGCATTACATAACTGAGGGGCGTCTGACGATGAGGCAAGGGACCGACAGAGAAGAGTCCCCCATGGCAGGAGTCTGTGTGCAACAGAGTTCTGTAGCCAGCTCGTGACTAGATTGAGACTTGAGTTTGTTTCTTGTGTGTTTTTATAGAAGTGGTGTTTTTTTCCAAAAAACAAAGTGCAGAGCTGCTTGCGTCAGAAGGAGGTTAACACACTGAACCGCTGCCAGAGGGCAAAGCTGGCTTTTTTTTTTTTTTTAACTTGAAAAGATTGCAAAGGGACAATGAAGTTTTTCAAAGAGCCATGTCCAAACCCGTCGTCACGGAGCGCGCAGAGGTGTCCTCTTTTCGCCTCCCCCCATTTTAACTTGCCACGCCCCAGCCGTAATGGGTTTTTTTTTTGTCTTTTCTGTTCCACAAAAGTTAATGTTCAGATGTTGGTCTTGGTCATTTGCCAACTAATTTTAAAATAAAAAGGCACTGCACATAATTTGCATACAGGGCCCCACGAGGGTGTTTTTTTCCTTTTTGGTTTTTCCTTTTTTCCTCCCCCCACCCCGTGCCCCGTTTGTTTTGTTTTGTTTTGGGTGGGGGGTGGGAAGTTTGGGTTTTTAAGTCCTCTAAGCACCCTCGGGCACGGCCCGCAGTACTGTAAGGAAGAGGCCTCCAGCTTACACAGGCCTCGCCTGCAGCCGTGCGGAAGGGACGGTTGTGTTGGAGCCTGTCAGGCACAGTGAGCATGCGAAGTGGCGGGATCAGAACTCTCCCGTCGGAACCTACTGACGAGCAAAGCAGCGATTACACGGGATCCCGGGGGCCTCCCGGCGGAGAGGCCGCGGTAGATAGTGGCGGCACGTGACTGGTCTAACCGAGGTGCACTGAGAAGCAATCCGCGGGTCAGCCGTGGCCAGTCCTGGGGAGGTCTGAGTGGTGGTCTTTGGGATAACCTTTGGCCTTATGGATTTGGACTCGAAATTAGAAGAGCCTACCATTTCAGATGCAATCACTTTTGGACATGCTTTTGCAGACAGTCCTTAATGCTGAAAACACAGAGAATGGGTAATTCAAGAGGCCTTTCTTTTAAAATAGACTTTTGTGACCCACTAATTGTAAGGTATTGCAAGGTCACATTGCGTGTGTCATAAAGCTGACTTCCTTATTGGTTGAAGGTCACAGAAGTAGTGGTTTGCTTTGATGGAAATAGCTACAGCTGTGTCCCTTCCTGCTTTTTACTTTTTTTTTTTGCTTTTTTTTTTCTTGGCACGTGGTATCTCCACCGTTTCTTCTGCACAAAGATGTCTTCTGTTCATCCTGAACATTTTTAAAAAATGCAGAATTTTATGTGACTGCTTTTTTGCCTCACAATTATGCTGTGAATTTTACAAAAATTTATTTTCTTTTTTGATAATTTATTGTACCAAAGCTGTTTTTATAGCACATAGATGTCTGTAACCGATAATGTAGCAGTCCTGCACTTTGACACAAGGTGTAACTAGACCATTTTTAAATGTCAGTTGAAAATTATGGCTGTACTATTGCTTAAACAAAACTGGAACTGTTGTCGAATCCATAGCCAATACACCTACAGCAATCTGTGTTCTGAACATACTAGATTGACATCTAATTCAAGATGACAGCATCTGTTACATTCTAAATGCGTTCAGGCTTCTGAAGGTCAAGGGACACTGGATCCAGAAGCTATGGAACCAGCAGTTGATTCTTGTATTCCTGATTAACCTACTTGTAAACTTGAAAGCAAGACCTCGATTGCACCAACAGGTCCAAAATCCGAGCACGAGTAAAGCAAAACTCTCATGCGTGACCTGAAGCGAACAGGCTGGTGTCTTACAGGTGCCTAGTTTTGAGATTATGCTGCCTTAATGTAACACAGTCTGGCAGTTGCTAAATTTGTGTTCCCATTTTAAATTGACCAATTTTAGGGTGTTATACTTTTGAGCGGTTGAATTGGGAGAATGAAGATAAGTCATTTATTTGTCCAGGATCAAAAGAAGCCTAGGAAAGAAGCAGTAATCTACCTCTGCCGATAACGCTGTTGAAAACAACTCAGCGGAACACCACATTACTTTTTATTGGTCAATTCCATGTGGCTGACTAGGTCAAGTTTTTTTTTTTTTCCTGAACAAAAGCAGGTTTTTATATGTAAACAGTGACAAAAGAGAGGCTTAAAACCTTGTGAATGTGAATGGAAACTTGGAAATAATCCGTTTTTATAATCCACAAAATTTTTTTTGTTGTTAATCAGGAAATCCATATTTATTTTGTAATTAAATGTCAAGCCTGTGGATGATTTTTGAACTTGGTAGTTCATAAAGGTTTACAGCGAATAAAAGGATATCATCTTGAGTCTAGCAATATCAAAAGGAATCAGTAGTTACTGCTGTTTAGGAGCATAAGGGGAAGGTATTATATGGGTCAGGCCGTTTTTTTCTGTGCTGGTTGCCACATCTTCGCAAGCACCAAAAACGAAAGCAGTTTTTAAACCGCTATTTACATAAAGGAAATCATAAAATCCAATGCTTCTGCATACTGTGTTATGTTACAGTCCAGTTTTGTGTGCTTTACTACACGGTTTGGTTACAGGACTTCTGTGCATTGTAAAACATAAACAGCATGGAAAAGGTTAAATACCTGTGTGCAGATTGTAAGATCTGGTCCGGACTTGCTGTGTATATTGTAACGTTAAATGAAAAAGAACCCCCTTTGTATCATAGTCATGCGGTCTTATGTATGATAAACAGTTGAATAATTTGTCCTCAGACTCTTTACTATGCTTTTTTAAAATTAAGAAAGATGTAAACTTAGTAAAAATCTTCCTATGCAACTAGCCTGGTCCAGGGAATGGTCTGGTAGGTATACTGAGTACGAGTTTGGTCAGACGTGTAAGAAGGAGAATGGTAGTGACCTTGACCTAAGGCTTCCCAAATCTCGGAAAGTAAAAATCGGAGGTTTTGATTTTGATCATTTTGATTTTCAAAATCCTTTCTTTTTATGAGTGATTACTATATTCGGTTTCTCTCCCGTTCAAAGTGCTAACAGTTTGTAGTTTTTAGAAGGAGGGCTCGGTGGCTTTTCTCTAACAGGGTTGGACCCGCTGGGAGGCAAGAGGAGATGCACGTAAGCTCGGTCCCCCTTCCCCAGATCCGCATACAGGGCGAATCAGGGACTCTGTCGTAGAGAGTCTGACCTCCCACCGCAGTGAAGTAACGTGTCACCCAAAGGCTTTGCCTTCCTTAATAACGAGTATGTGAGTATAGACGAGGGTGGCTTTCCGGAAGGCAAAAACCATACTTAAAAAGTTAAGCGTGAGCCCATAAACGCAGGTTGCCTACTAAACTTCGTCAGAAAGAAACACTTGCTTTAGTTTTTCTTAGGGTCTGAGCGTTTTGTTTAACTTCAGTAAGTGGCACGTTTTATACGGTATCCGACTCCAAAAATCCTGGACCTGTTTTTATTTAATGAGTATTAGAATGACCCATAAAAAATCATTAAGGCTGCAGTAATTCTAGAAGGCCCACAAAATGCTGTTGCGTTTGTCCCTTACCCTCCTTCCCAGCTCCTGTGTTGTGAAACTTACTGCCGCAGTAAGTCTCATGATAAAAAATACATAAACAAAAAAGGCAGACAGGATAGCAAATGCCTGGTTTTTCCAGGTTGGTTCTCCAGTTTCCTTTTGGCCTTTACTTTGCTCTCAGAACACAAGCTCAGTCCTCATTTTGATACCCAATTTTGTAGCGGTGACCAGAACTAATAAAGATCCAGATGGTTTGTTCCAGATACAGAGTCAGTCAATGAAGACGGTGTGAAGTGTTCAGATTAAGGCTTGGGCGGGTGTATTTTGGTGTCCTGAGATGCTCCTCAGATTTCTTAGAGCCACCCCCACCCGGCAGGAGAAGCCTTTGGTGCCACAGTGGAGCAGACGCTCTCGTTGTCTTAATCTGGG
>PISW01001462.1:16301-52331 GCA_004023785.1 Mungos mungo
CCCCCCCCCCCCCCCCCGGCACTGGCGGTTTTTACACTTCCCTGTGTTTCAAGCACTAGATACTTTTGTGCAGACTCCTCGAGTGAGGTAAGTGGGCCGTCGGGTTGTGTGCGTGTATGCGCAGCCAGCGCCCCAGCGGTTGGTTGCTCGAAGTGAGCAGTGAGCACCAGGGGGTTCTTGCACCGCTTTTCGGTGAGCACGAGGTATTTGTCGTCATGAGTTTGTTCCCAATTTCTTACTGTGAATCTTGTTCAAAGACAGAAAGCTGTGTCACCAAGTAAAACACTGAGATTTCAGCACATGCCCGATAACCAGGGGCGAGTGGGCCTCGCTTTCCAGAAGCTTGCATTGGGCCCCTCGTGTTCGCGTGACCTCGGTAACAGACTTTTTCAGTGAGCGTGATACTGCTCTTCAGATTTCCTGGTCAGTGAAAACCAGGACCGGGGGGTGGGGGGTGTCTTCGGCCATTTCTACTTTGGGCGGAAACCTGTGTCTACCCACCACAGCAGTCTCCTTACCCGGAGACGGTTTGTTGTTTTCTAGTTTCCCACCTGGAGATTGTGTTCTCTTGCCTCCCGGCCGGAGGGGTGGGGATTCGGGGCTGTGAATTTCAGTGTGGGCGGGGCACGGATGGGCCTGAACCTCACTTCCAACCGGTGCCGGGTCCAGGCTCCCCAGCCCTCTGGGGGAGCGGAGAACCAGAGCAGGGATCGTCTTGGCTAATGTGCGGTTTTTTTTATGTGGGGAGGAAAAATCATGGCAGAAGCACTGCCATAGGATGGAGGAGGTTGGGGCGGGGCACACTGGGCATGTGTGGTTTTTAGGAAGCTTCTCGGGTGGTCTGCACCTGCAGCCGGGGAGGAGGTACGTGCGCCTCAGCTGAGTGAAGCCCTCAGTAAAGAGCATTTTAAAGTGTAGTTTTATTATTGAAGTTTTTGTACATGGAGATGTTAAAATACATATAAACGAGCCACTGAAACTCACACTGCAGTATAAAGGGTTACAAGCCAGCCTCCACGAGCGCCAGAGGTGGTCAGGGGTAAGTGCACAGGACTTTGACAACTTGGGGCTTTCTGTCGTCTTCCCTTTTGGAACTGGGTTGATGTGACCTCTCCGCAGCCCTCGGGGGTCCCATGAGAATGACACGTCTTACGTTTCCAGCAGCGGGCCAGGGACGTGGGCCTTCACACCGGGGCCTTGCGTGTCTCTGTGAGACAGCGGAGCTCTCCAGGGCCCTGGCCGCCCGGTCTGAGCCGGCAGACGTTTGGGAAGCCCTGTGGGTGTCCGCTCAGAGTTGGGGTCCAGTCCTTGCCCTTCTCTCGGGCCAGTCGCTTGACGTCTCCGAGCCTCACTTTCCTCTTCTGTAGAACGGGAGTAAGTGTAGTATCTACTCATGGGCTTCTCCATAGGCTTCGGTGAGCTAATAATGGACACAAGGATCTTAGCACAGTATGGGAAGCACTTAGTAAATCTAATTTGTAACTAAATACAGAGCTTGACTCACGGAGCATGAAGCGGTCTTAACTTTTTCAGTATGAATATGGCAAATACCATGGGAACTCAGGTGAGTAGTGTTTTCTGTGAATGATTAAACAGGATTATTTTCCAGGTTACTTCTATTCCTGGAGTCTGTCACCGGGTCTTAGCTTTTCCTTCACTATTTCATTTTGCTGCCGCTTACATCTGTTTTAGAATTCTGAGGTTCTGTGTTTTGTAGTTTGCTTTGAGATAATGGATGATATTTAAATGTTTCACAAAGGATGGTTTTCAAGTAGAATTTTTCTCTTCAACTTCAAGGAGGCTGGAGGAGTAAGTGCAGAAAAGCACTGTGGTTAGACCTGGGCGTCGTGTCCAGCGGCCGCGCTCCATTCGACCCTCCCACCTCCCCGAGACACGTATGTTGCGTCGTCAGCCGTCAGAGTTCGGGAGTAAACAGGATAAGTAGACGATCAGTTCCCAGGTTCATAAACTAGAATACTGGGAAGCTTCTAGAACTTAATTGGTTATAAACCACATTTTAAAAGCATTAAGGAGCTACCTGCTGCTGGTTTTTTGCTTTTATTTCTAACTGACTTCGTTGACGTGGTAGGGGACTGTCTACTTCCACCGTCTTGGAGTCTCTCAATGCGACCCCTTTCTCATTCCCTTCCTTAGAACAAACTTAAGGACAAACTTGCTGAGGATCAAAAAGCCTGCTCATTAGCATTAGAATCTATCTGACTGGCGTTACCGCACGGGGACATGTGCATGACGGGGGCCCGTGGCGTTGGCTACAGATGAAAGTCACAGATTTGCTAACGGTCTTCGTGTTCGCCCGCGGTAGATGAGACTCTTGGAGGGGAGCAGCGGCCCCTCCCCCCCTTCTACACCCACACCTAAAATTCAAGCCACGGATGACTGTCTGCTTGTCACCCAAACCTCTTGACAGCTCTCGGTCCTTGGCCTGCCCTGTTTGCTGTGAGGGGTCCAGCACCCACGTCCCACCTCTGGGGCAGCGTGGGCAGGGGTGGTCTCCCCCGCTTACCCCAGACTTGCTCGACACTTCGCTCTTTGCCGAGTGCTTACCCGGCATTTGTCTGCCTCCCACTGCCCTCCGACCCAAGTCCGACTCCTCTAGGTCTTCCTCCACGTGTGTGGTGCGGGCACTGGCAAGACTGGTCCCTTCCTTCCCAGGGCTGAGCTTTTCCGAAGGCGTGTCCTGCCCACCAAGTGGTGGCCGAGAAGATTCAAGTTTGAGGCCGTCGTCCAGTGTGGCTGCTTACCAACTGGCCTTTCTCCCCAGCTCAGCCTGGCCCCTGCGAGCTCTGCCTCATTTGTCCTAGCAGAGGGCGACCCGGAGCCACTGGGTGCAAGGGGCCAGGCTGCACATCAAGGGGGACCCCAACCAGCATGTCACTGTTGGGTTTGGGGAGTGGGAGCAGATGGATGCCGAATAACCCCCAATAAGCCAAGTGCATTCTGGTCTAGGTGCCGAGGGGAGTTCGCGCAAGTGGTGGTGGGAATGTTCTAGAATCTAGGACAAGGTAATAGGATGTTGAAAGCCTGGTGTACTGAGAAATCAAGAGGCCTTGCGAGTGTCTGTTGATACATGGGTAGGGTCCGCTTGTTGAGGAAGGAGAGTTGATCCATTTTCGGGATTGGTTGGACAGAGAGGTGGCGAGGGAGAGAAGCCGGCCCTTTTCCAGTTTTCTGGCTCAGCGACTTTGCTCATGGCGACGTGCTGGCTGTGGGGCCTGGAGCCCTTGAGGTAGAGCAGGCGGGCCGGATGCTCGTGTGTTTAGTCACAGGCCTGGTGGGGGGGGTGAGGGCTTACAGGGCATATAAGGGGAGAAGTCCAATGGGTGCATTTGTACCAGAGAATGGATTGAGGGTGGGAAAGTCAGGGCTGGGCTTGGAGGTGTGGGTCCTCCTCAGGCAGGTGACGGTGAGTGAGGTGATGGGAAGGGGCTTGAGAGCAGAGCCTGGGCCTGTCTGCTCCCCAAACTAGCCCCCTCATGCCTTCCTTGACCCTCAGGGTGGTGTCCATCCCTCTACCTTTGGGACAACCTAAGAGTCTAAGCAACTTGGTCACGGCCCGACCGGCCGGCAGCTGGCCTCTAGTGCAGCCTGCTGGACGTTCTCCATGTTGACTTTGACTTTGAGATCACCCAGCACAACCACAACCGAGCGCTGGCCGCCCCTCCAGTTGTCGGACCACTAGAAGCAGAGTTCTGGGTGAGACTAATTTAATCTCGATTAATACAGAGTCTCAGCTTTGGGGCTAAAAGCAGCTGAGTTATTTCAGACTGACTGCTTTGTCCTGATGAATCACTGCGGTGCTTAAAAGTTTTTATTTTGACAGGCTTTTCATGAACTTGGAAATGAACCGATGTATCTCTGAATTTTTTTTCCATCCAGTTGGGCAACTAAAATAGCTTCCAGGAGGCTCTGAAGAATCCAGACAGAGAATGTGCTGCTCTCCCCTCCCCCTTCTCCCTGGGTCATTTCCCCTCTTCTGGTTTCCAGGGTCCGACAGTCCCTGGCCCTGCAGCAGCTCCTGGGTGTCGTGATGTGAGAGCCGGGTAGCCCTTCACAGCAGCTGGCTGTCCCGTGTGGCGGTTGGTCCCCATCGTCCCACAACTCCAGGCGCCATATGTTATCCTCAACCCAGCCCTGCCCATGTGAGGCAGGGGTCCTGGGCTCTGGCTGTGGACCACGAGGGGGAGACGCTCTAGCGTTCTCTGAACAAAGGTAAAAAACAGGCTCGGGACGGAAGAGAAAATAGATGCGTCACGTTCCAGCGGTCGCCAGCGAGGCCCCACTCTTTCTGTCTCCCTGAAACACTTCCGCTTGCTTTCTTGCCCTCGTTCCCTGCACTTCCCAGTTCACGGCTGGCAGCCAGCCTTTGGCATTTCCTTCCGTGGCGGCGGGTCCTTCAGGAACAGGAGAGCTCTAGAAACTGCCGTTGGCCGTAGATTTCAGTCTCAGCACATCACAGCCAACCTGTGTTCCTACGGCCCCGTCCAGGTAAGAATGGTTTCATTTTAACCAGTTGGAAGACGTCAAACGGATGTTTCGTGATGTGAAAGTTGCATGAAATTTAAATTTCAAAATCCATGAATTAAGTGTATTGGAATACCGTCAGATTTTTTTTTAATCTGCGTTTTTTTCCGTGGTCGCTTGCATGCTACGGTGGTGGAGTTGAGGAATTGCCACGGAGAGTGTGTGGCGCGTTCTGCTGCTCGGGGGATTACGACCAGCGGGGACACAGTTATAACCCAGTGGTGTTCCGAGGGCCGCGCGTAGAGCCGTGCCTCAACATTTGGTTTTTTCCTCACCAGTGTTTCCCACCGTGTCAAAACAAGAAAGGAGGAATGGAAACTTCGGATACCTCCATGCCTTCTCCGGCGTGGTGGAGTGTGGATTGTTTCGTTACTGAGTTAGGCAGTAAAGTGCCATGGTGTGGTAGCCGTCCTAAAGGATGCCGTAGGCTAGGTTGGTATGAGCTGTCTAAACATGCACTGAAATATTTCTAACCCACAAAAAAGCAGTGGCTGGAAAAACAAGAAAATTTAAAATTGAACATCGAATCACAGAATTTCTTTACACACATACACAGAAATGACAGATGATGCTACAACCAAAGTAAGTTTGATTGGCTCATTCGTTAGCCAGGCAGGAAACTGTGGACCAATTAAATCCTGTTTTGATGCAGCAGCTGGAGAACCCTGCCCAGGGCAAGTATGTTTGCGTAGGACTCTTAGCCTCTCCAAAGGTTGAGGGTATTTTGGGCAATGTCAGCGGTCCACTAAAAAAACCAGGCAAGTGATTATGCGTGGTTTTCCCGGACGCTTGTTACAGGACGTGACCTGTGGCACCAGCGCAGCTCGGTGTTCCGGCGAGCCTGTGCCGAGCGAGGGGTTACTGAAGAGTTCGGCTCCGTCCGGCAATCTGGGTTGAACATCGACCGCCCAAAATGTTCTCGAAGTGGAGAAAACGGGTTCCGTATGCCTGAGGTCGAATCTGCTGAGATGCGTTACAATTGATGGCAGAAAAAATACGCATGGAACGGAAAAGGCTGCTTCCAAAGCTTGTGATAATAGGTTTTAGAGCCTGCAGCTATCTACTAGATCATTTAAGTCAGCAGGTGTTTTGTGGGGATTATGTGAATCCTGTGGTAGCAGTTCGCTCTTGTGGACTGAACCGTCCCCGGGTCGGTGGATTTGCATCAGCAGCAGGAGCTGAGTGTCCTGACGCGGGCTGTCACACGACAGGTGGGTGGTGTAGTAGTGGTGATGTTTTAGTTCAGTCTTCAAGCATAGGACCAAGGTTGACCTTTATCTGAATGAGAAGAACCACCCTCAACCTCTGTCACCCAACCCTGGAGAGTTTTGGAAATGAGCTTTGGCTGCAGACTTGATCTCTAAAGGAATTCTATCTAAAATCACAAAGCAAAACGTTTTCTACACGGAATTCAGACTATGGTAGAGTCCTCTGAACACGAACTGATGTTAGAATGACGTCGCACTGCTCATTACCCTTCCCGTGTTGTCAGAAGCGAACACCAAAAGCGAGGACCCCGTTCCCACACGTTTGCAGCAGGTGCCCGAGCTCCCGCTACAGTTTGCACAGCACTCAGTAGACTTGACTGCAAACCTAAAAGGAATTTCCATATTGTGAAATCCATCCAACTTCCAGTGAGAAACTTCTACCCGACCTTCAGTTGAAGTGATTAATCTGCTCAAATGTAATCATCAAGAGAAAAAAAAATCTAACGATTCCATAGATGGCGCCTTTCGGGTGATCGGTACGCTTGGTTGAAAGTCCCGTGCTGACAGCCTGATTGATACCAATAGCGTGCGGTGCCTGTCCACATGAAGACTAGTTCACGATGAAATCTGCGGGATCTTACTGCAGATCAGCATTGACGGATACACAGGGCAGCGGATTTTGACGAGAGGCAACTCCAGCTTTGAACCTCGGTGAAATGTTATCCCATTACTGGACCTCAAGAAATGTACTCAATAATTATTACATTTGAATTTCACCAATTAAAGCTTTTTTTCTTTTATGATATAAATCCAAAAAATCCTAGATTGTTTGTTCTTGACCCAGAAAACCTAAAATATTTTCCATCTGGCCTCTTACAGAAAACTTCTGCCGCTCCCTTCCGTAGGTGGAGCAAGAGAGGAACAGGTGGGTTCAGCTTCCCACGTCGGCGTCACGAAAAGGCAAGTTTGGGGCAGGGACCTGTGATCCTCTGGCCCTGCTCCTGGGGACTATCTCTGCTCCTCAGAGAGTCTCTGGGCCGGGAGGAGGATGACACCTTTGTGCCTCGGTCTGTTGCAGAAGCCAAGCTCTGACGCACAGAAGCACCTACAGGACAGCCGTGTCCAGCAGCGGGAAGGGCAGCCTGTGACCAGTTGGTGGCTCCCAGTCTGTGCGGAAGGCCGCTGCCCTCAGCTCGCCCACCCCTCCTCTCATGGCCTGCTCATAGGTGGTGGAGACGTTCATTCTTTCCTCCCGATACCAACCAAGTCTCTGGTCCTCTGCGAACACCAACAGGCTGTCCAACAATTCGGTTCTGACACCGCCCGGAGTTAGCATGGGACCCCACCGGGCAGGGGGCTCCGTCCCACAAGACAGCCCCCACGGCAGACGCCGGTCGCAAGTCCCGAGCCAGCTTCTGACCGACTAGCTCAGAAGTCGTCCCCGTGCCCTCCTCTGGCTCAGTGATTTGCTAGAACGGTTCACGCACTCAGGAGGGCGCGTTGTTTATGTTTATTGGTTATAGGACACGAGTGAACAGCCAGAGGAGAGGCACATGGCGTGAGATCAGAAGGGTCACGAGTGCAGGGGCTTCTGTCTCGTGGGGCTGGGAGACACCAGCCTCCGGGCGCACGGATGTTCACCGTCTCAGGGGCTCTAAGTCCTCTCATTTGGGGGGGCGGGGGTTGTGGTGGATTCATCACGTGGGCATAATCGATTACTAACTCAATCTCCAGCCTTTCTCCCTTCCCTGGAGGTGAGGAGGGGAGCTGAAAGTTCCAGGCTTCTAGTCAAAGCGTGGTCCTTCTGGTGCCCAGCGCCCATCCTGAAGCTGTCCAGGGCCCCCCAGGGGTCATCACCTTAGACCCAGGGCGCTCCTTGTCACTCAGGGAGGCACAAGGGATTTAGGGTCTCTGTGTCGACACCTGGGACAGAGACCAAGTCTCTTCTGTGATACCACAGCAGCCCCCATTTAGAAACGACAGCAGCTCTGGGCACGTTTTGCTTTTAATGCACACAATGGCCCAGTGAGGGGGGTGGGTCCTGTCCTGACCTTCATCTCCCAGGTGGAGGGAATCGAAGCCCCAAGGAAAGAGTGTGCGTTAGTGGCCGATGAGGCCAGTGCCCCGCCTGGCCCGCAGGAGCTGCCCTTACCGCCCCTGCCAGCCTCCGTCACAGGGACCGCTTGAACCTGCCCGAGGCGCATTTCTCTGTCCCTGGCAGAGTCAGTGGCGAGCAGGTCGGCTTTGGAGTCAGGCAGAGCCTGGTGTGAGCCACCGGCCTGCCCTGTACTAGTCTGTGACCTCAGGCAAGTTGCTCAGCCTCTCTGGGCACTAGTCTCCCTCCACTCTCCAGTGGGGACGGTGACCCCTGCCTCAGAGCGTCCTTCGTGTGAGACGTGGGGTCTAACGGGAGGGGGTGGGGAGAGGCACTCTGGTGTGTTCAGCACCTAGTGCACCCATCCTGCTCTTCCCGGCCGGGAGTGGCAGGCCTCCCAGTGTCCCCGGTTTGCGGCATCGCCAGCAAGGTCAGAGGGAAGAGGCAAGAGTCGGGGAGCGATCCTAGGGCTGTGAAGACCCCCGACTTACCGGGCAGGGACTCGTCCAGTCTGGGGTCACATCACCGCCCTTAGAATCTGTGGAAGCCCCTTTTTTGGGGCCAAGAGAATTTGCCACCGGCATGAGAGACGCCCGTGCTGGGCCAGCCCCCAGGGTCACACTTCTGTGCGCTCGGGGACTCTGGGCCGGGCACTCGCTCCCTGGGTCTCTACCTCCTCACCTTTACCCCAGGCAGGAGGGGCGCCTGCACGGCTGAGTTTGCCGAGCGGCCACGGCCCGCTGTGGCTCAGGTCATGATCTCGCCGGTCCATGGGTTCGAGCCCCGCATCGGACTCTGTGCTGACAGCTAGAGCCTGGAGCTGCTTCGGGTTCTGTGTCTCCTCCTCTCTCAGCCCCTTCCCTGCTCACGCCCTCTCTCTCTCTCTCTCTCTCTCTCTCTCTCTCTCTCTCTCTAAAATAAACATTAAAAACAACTTTTTAATTAAAAAGGGAGGATGAGACTCTTGTCTCCACTGTGGGTTCTCAGGGATGGGAGGAGCGGGTACGCTGGGGCTCTGGGAACAGCGCGGGGCACGGGACATGGCCAGGCACCCCCTGGCTCTCAGCCCCCTCCCCCCGCCTGGGAGGCGGGCTGGCATGACGTGTGGCACCTGCCCCGAGGACACGGAGCCGACGGCTTGGGAGTCAGGAAACCTCGGAGGGTTCGAACCTCGGTTTGTAGACGGGAGCACGCTTACTCCCCTTTACCCTAACCTGCCCCCTCCAGCCGTCTCCCCCTCCCTCCCCTCCCCTCCCCTGACCTAGTTCTCACACACTAAAGTTGGCCCCTTCCATTTAAACCCGCTCACTGCCAGGATGTCATTTAAGGGTCTGGAAAATTCATCCAAGACCTGACCCCCACCCACCGCCTCCCGCGTTCCAGACTCCTGAGCCCCGCAACTGTGCCCGCTTCAGCCTCCTGTGATGCGCTTCCGGTCCTCGCCAGCGTCCCCTCCCTCCAGGACCCGTGGGTGGCACCTGTGTGTGCTCCCCCCACCCCCGTCACCACCCCAGCCCCCCGGGTCAGAGTCGACGGTGTCCGTCTGCCCCTCCTCCCAAGCTTGGTGTAAAGTACGTGTGAGCTGCCACGCGGGTTGAAGCCATGAAGACGCGGACGTGGACGTGAACGCTCCTCTTGGAATCTGGCCGGACGCTTACGGACTCTGAGGGGGTCAGGGCGAGACACCACACTGGTGCCTGGCAGAACGTTCTCGGGCTGGAGAGAGGCACCAGCTACCCGGCGGGTCCTGGGGGCCACTCAGGCCGGGGCGCCGGAGGGGCGAGGTGCCAGCTGCCCGGGGCCAGTGTGGGGGGGGGGGAATGGGCTGGCCCGAAGGGGCCCCCCAGCCCAGGCCTAGAAAGTGGGTGAAGGATAACTGGGAAATGGGGGGGGATTGGACCAAGGGAATGTCGTGTTTTGAACCTAAAGCCAATTTTCAAAAACTGGCCCAGTGCCAGCGTGTCACATCAGCGCTGAGGGGTTTGTGAAGAGGGAAACCAACGCTCTTCCAGATTAAATATATAAACCTGAGTTGGGGAGGTGACAGCGAGGGCCAGCAGATTGCCAAAGGAAGCGTCAGGGGCTTCACACTACCTCTAGGACCTTGACTGGCTCAGTCTTTCTAGAAGGACTGCAGGGGACCGGCCGGCTGCCCATCTGTGTCATCTCCCCTTTCTCTCCTTGGACAATCTACCCTGAGAAAGGATTTGGTTTTGGACGGCCGAGTTCTCCCAAACCACACCAGCCCGGAATAAAGCACGATTTTGATGACAAAACAATTTCTCTAGTTCCCCGTCTGCCCAGTTCTCCCCAGGACTGGTGGGGGAGTTAGTTCTCGGTCTTTGCTGCTGCTGCAGGCGCCCCCTCTCCAGACCCCACTGGCCTGGGCCTCATCCCTGCAGAGGCAAGAAAGCAGAGCAGCCCGGGACCATGACGCAGTCTTCCCAGGCTGCTCCGGGAAAGTTCTGGGCACACACCCCGTGCAGGACTCCTCCTGGAAGATTCCATCCGTCTGCTGTCCTCACACCTGGCTTCCGGGCCTCACTCTTTCCTCGGGAGAAATGGTTTCCTCCTTCCCTTTCACACACAACACCTGGCAGGTGCCCTGGCCGGCCGTCGGGACAGCGGCAGTCCTGGGGCCCCGAGCTGGCCGCGTGGAGCGCGGAGAGGTGGGCGTGTCCACGTCAGCATTTGATTCGCGCTGTTTTTAGCATTTTTAGAATGATGTCTTCTCTGACGAAATTCAGACTGTAAAGCAGTTCCTAACTGTGATGAGGACGAAGAGGCAATGAACTTCCCAAACTAGAAGTATTCAGCGACTTTATGAGTCCCTGCAATAATACACCGACATCATTCCGACCTAAATTTTTTCACTGAAAATATGACATTTCACCCCACATTGCTTCAGTAGGCATCTTTTTTAATAGCAATGTCTTACTTAAACATAATTATCACACCAAACAAAATAAATAATTTCTGCCAACAGGTAACAGGTCCATAGTCAAATTTCCTCACTGTCCCCATTATACACGTGAGTGCCATTTTGTTCGAAGTAAAATTCCATTGAAGTCCAGGGTTGCGTTTCATTCCTCTACTTAAGTCCCCTTAAATCTAGAACCGCTTGTGCTCTGTGGTTTGAGCGATAGAAAAGGTCTCCCCTCTCTAATATTTCTTAATGGTTTCATTTTTTTACATTTAAGTCTTTGATCCATTTGGAGTTTATCCTATTGTGTGTGGTGAGGTACGGATTCGATGGTGTCCACCTGGGGGTCCCAACACTGTTCCTTAGAAGCCCGTCTTCCCCCATTCGTTAGAGATCCCGCATGTATCATCTATCATATGGTAACACACAGTTCCTAGGGTCTTCCAGACGCTGGTTTGTAAGTCTGTCCCCTGCCACAACCACACTGTCTTAATACAGAGGCTGTGTGGTGCACGTGACATCTGGAAGCCCCACCCCCTCCCCTTCGGGTTGTCCCAGACGTCCTTCCTTGTTCAGTCTTCGCCATGGGGGTTTTTGAATAGCTAATTCCAGAAGAAAATTCTATAAGAAGTGCAATGAGCTGGGGAGAATGGGCTTCTTTTGATGTTAACTTGGCCTTGTATCCAGGAACATGGTATGTCTTTTCATTTGTGAAACTCACTTTCTGTGTTTTTCAGGAGTCTTTTAAAGTTCTTAGTATAAAAGCTTTCCATGTTGCATGTTGTTTTACACCAAGATAGTTTTTCTTTTTTTTTTTTTGTTTTGTTTCTGCTCTCAGTGGGGTTTTTCTCTTCCATATATCTTCTACATGGTTGTTTTACAAAAATATGAAGGCGATTGGCTTTTTAAAAAATATTAATTTAGATAGATCAATTGATAGAAAGCACGAGCAGGGGAGAGGTAGAGAGAGAGGGAGACAGAATCCTAAGCAGGCTCCATGCTGTCAGTGCAGAGCCTGACATGGAGTTTGATCTCACCAACTGTGAGATCATGACCTGAGCCGAGACCAAGAGTCAGTCACTTAACCAGCTGAGCCCCCCTGGCGTCTCAAGTCCATCGGCTTTTACATTAATTTTAGACCCCGCGATCTTACAAAATTTTCTCATTGTTTTCAGCGGTTTTGTCCATGTCCTCTTTGTATCTTTCCAGAATGCAGTGATACCACCTGCAGATGGGGATATTTTAGAGGTTGCTTCCAGTGCGTATCTTTTTGTTCTGCCGCGTCTAACGATACTGGCTAATAACCCCTGTGCGGGTATGGAGGTGGCGGAGATAGAGTGGGTATCTTCTTCCTATTCCTCACTTAAGTGAGAATGTGTCCAGGGTTCCCCCAAGAAGAAAAGGTCCCGTCTTTGTCTAGTAACCCTTTTTGCCTTAAACTTTACTTTGTAATTAGTACAGCCACCCTGGTCATCTTCTGATGAGTATTTGCACAACGTAACCTTTGCCATCCTTTTACTTTTAGCCTCTTTATATCCTTTGTGTGTGTGTGTGTGTGTGTGTGTGTGTGTGTGTGTGTGTGTCCTTGCAAAACAGTGTACTGTATATATCATGGATGTATTCTTATCCAGTCTGGAAGTCTTTTTGTTTTTAATGGGACCTTCTGCCCACTTAGATTTATTATAAGTACTGACATATTTGGAATGATCTATTATTTGGGATTGTACTATACATCTACTCTTTAACCCCTCTCCCCGCCCATTATTTCTATTTCTGTGCATTTTCTTCTTCTTTTGGATTGATTGTATATTTTTCAATTTTATTTTTCCATTTCAATTTTTCAATTCCCCGATTAGTCTGTAAGTTATACAATGTTCTATTTTTAGTGGTTACTATAGAGATTTAAAAGCGTGACCTGTGTTTATCAAAGACTAATGTTATTTAAGCATGTTTACCCTTTTCCTAGACAATGCAAGGACTTCAGAATTTTTTAAACTGTAGACACTCCTTAACTTACATGCTGTTATCATATTTTAATTCAGGATAATTTTAGCCCACAATAGACTTATGCTTGCTTTGCATACAGTCAGCACTCAGTAGGATTTACCCAAATTCAGATTTGCCCTCTTTCTTACTCCTTATTTCTTCCTGCATCTAATTAGGATTCTAATTAGGATTATTTTCATTCTGCTTAAAGACGAACTTTTAGTTTCTTCTTATTGCAGTAGTAAATTACTTTGCTTTTTGATATTTGAAAACAAGTCTTACATTCATTTTTGAAAGATATTAGTTTTAACATCTAATTTTTAAATAATTTCAGGATACTTAAACAGTTAGGAACGTAGGTAGGACCGGAAGATCCCAGATACTTTTCATACAGTGTCTTCAATGTTGAACATTGTCATGTAGTCGTTAGTGCGGTCACGAACCGGGAAACGAGCTGACACCGTTAGTAACTCATCTCCGGAGCTCCTCCACCTTCGTCTGGTTTCTGGACAGGTCCCATTCAGGGCCTCTCGCTGCCTTGATTTGTCACCTATCTCTAATCTTCTCCTCAGACATTTCCTTGGTCTTTTTTCTCCCGCCTGACCTTGGCCTTTTTTAAGAGCTCTGGCTAGTTATTTTGTAGAATTTCCCTCAGTTGGGACTTGTGAGATCCTCTTTTTTCTTTTTAAATTTTTTAATGTTTTTTATTTATTTTTGAGAGACAGAGAGAGAGACAGTGCGAGCAGGGGAGGGTCGGAGAGAGAGGGAGACAGAGTCTCGGAGCTGTCAGCACTGAGCCGCCCAGGCGCCCCTGTGAGATGCTCTTGTGGTTGACTTAGGACCACGCATTTTGGGCAAGAAACCAGGAGAGGGTCGTGTGCAGTTCTCAGTTCTTCACGTCAGGAGGCGTGTGCTTTTCTTGTATCTCCGTGCTGGTGATGCTAACTTTGATCGCTTCAGGAAAGTGGTGTTTTTCCATTTTCTCCATTGGAAAGTTACTAATTTTCCCTTTGTAAGTAGCAGGCATTTTGTGGGAGACACTCTGAGACCGTGCGTATTTGCTATTTAAGCTACGTAACATATGTGACAAATTACCACCACCGCCACTACCAAATTAGTGGCTTTAAGAAACAGCTAATTCCTTATTCTTCGTTTCCTTGGGCCGGGAGTTTGGGAGCAGCTCCACTGGACCACTTCGGGGTGGGGCTGCTCGAGTGGACAGTCATCTGAGGGTCTGACTGGGGCCGGAGGGTCCCCGCCCAGGCAACTCCCTTGTAGGCTCTTGTCTGGAGGCGTCAGCCACTCAGTTTGGGCAGAAGACTCAGTCCCTCCCCCCGTGGGCCTCCCCGAGGGCTCCTGCGGCAGCCTCCTGACACAGCCCCTCCCTTCAGGCCCAGGAGCCGCTCCAGGAGAAGCCACCAATCTCCGTAGCTCGTCCTGACAATCCTCCACGTCCATACCATCTTCCTGGCCTACGGGTCAGCCCTGCTCAGGGTGGGAGGGGACTGCAACGCAGCTTGCGGACCAGCACTCAGGGGTCCTCGGTGGCCACGTCCACAGCTGTCGGGTCCTCTGGGCTCCTGGCACGCTTGCTCCGTCATCCTTCCTTTCCCATGAAAGGCCACCGACGGTTACTGCAGACCTGCTCTCCCGGCCGTGCGTCAGTCCCGGTCCCATCAGAAGACAGAAACCAGGGGCGCCTGGGCGGCTCACTGACTTCAGCTCAGGTCATGATCTCACGGTTTGTGGGTTCGAGCCCCCTGTTGGGCTCTGTGCTGACAGCTCGGAGCCTGGGGCCTGCTTCGGATTCTGCCTCCCTCTCTCTCTGCCCCTCCCCTGCAGCACTCTGTCTCTCAATAAATATACAAATAAACATTAAAAAGACAGAAACCACACAGTGATTTATACAGGGAAACTTCAAGTGTGAAGAATGATTATCCAGAGTAATGGGCAATTGGCTAGGGCGTATAGGCTACAGGGGCTGTGAGGGCACCCCTCCCAGAGCTAACCTGCAGCCCTGCTCGAGGGGCTGCGGTCACAGACCCAGGTGCTTCTCCAGGAGGACTTGTGTGAGACCCACCCCTGTGGTGGGAAGCTGGTCAGCGGGGGCACCGCCTCTCAGAGCCCTCCAGGCTGCCTCAGGGCTGCTGCCCAGGCCCTGCGGCCGGGGGAGGGGGGGCTGGATGGCAGCTCTCTTCTGTGACCCTGCTTGAAGGAAGGCGGCTGACAGGCACCCCGCTGCTGGCACTGCACTGTGAGGCACCCAGGGCAGGGGAGGGGGGTGCCATGGAAGCCGTTTGCGGGGCACTCCTCGCGAGCCGCTGGGCATACCTGAGAAGCCGTCCGGGAGAGGTGGTTAGCCAACAGCACTGACTGGCACCAAGGAGCCAAATTACATTTTTATATTTATATTTGAGAGAGAGAGAGAGAGAGAGAGAGAGAGTGAGCGAGCAGGGAGGGGCAGAGACAGAGACAGAATCTGAAGCAGGCTCCAGGCTCTGAGCTGTCAGCACAGTGCCCGATGCAGGGCTTGAACCCACAAACTGCGAGATCATGACCTGAGCCGGTCAGCCGCTCAACTGACTGAGCCACCCAGGTGCTCCCAAAGGAGCCAAATGATCAATATGGGGTCAAGTATTTAGTGTCATAAAGAAGGAAAAGAAAGATTCTTAGTTTTAGTCTAACCACCTGCCTATTTGCTAAATTCCCAAAGCGGTAGCGGAACTGAGCACAGACTCTGATGGACGTGTCGAAAGGGTATGATTTGATCAGAGTTGGGGCGCGGCCACACCTGCGTAGCCACCACCACCAGGCCAGAGGAGGCAGTGCCTGAGGGAACGGCTGTGAAGCCCAGGAGGAAAGTGAGTGATGGGCGCAGGGTGAGTGGCGTGGGGAACTTGCTTTGCCAGGGGTCAGAACGAAATCAGGGTGGGTGGTGGTCTCGAAACAGACAAGTAGGTTCAAGGAAGAACAGACCGGCTGGGACACACCCCCGTCCATGAAGGGGAAGCTGATCTAGCAGCGCTCTCGTTCTGTCGAGTGAGCGAGGGGCCTGACACGGTGGACACTGGGTGTTCTCAGCCTCATCGGGCGGGTGTGCACAGTCATCATAACACAGCGTCGGCACGATTCAAAGTTTTAGAGGTTCGGAAGAGGAATAGAGTGGGTAGCAGAGGATGTAATCCTTGGGAAGGATCTTGAACAATAAATGAGTTTGAAGAATATGAATGGGCATCAGGGAGATGGCATTCTCAGCAGAAGGAACAGTGTAGGTAAAGCAGAGAGATGTGAACGCCATGGTGTTTTGACGGAGGTAGAATAATGTCCTCCCTCCAAAGACGTCTATGTTCTACTCCCCAGACCTCTGATATGTTAGGTTATATGGCAATGAAGAATTAGAGTAACATATGAAATTTAAGGTTAATCAGATGACCTTGCGGTGTGGAGTTTTTCAGATTATCTGGATGGGCTCAACATAATGATCAAAGTTCTTGTACGTGGAGGAGGAGGCAGAAGACGGGGAGCCAGAGCAATGGCAGCATGAGAAGCTCTTGGCCCCTGTTGCTGGCTCTCCAGATGGCGGAAGGGCCACAGACCAAAGAGGACATGTGGCCTCCAGAGGCTGGAAAAGGCGAGTCGGTGGGTTTTCTGCTAGAGCCTCCAGGAAGGAACGCAGTGAACCCCTTGACTTGAACCTAACAAGTCCCATTTTGGACGTGTGACTTCCCGAACTGTGAGATGATACACTGATATTATACGAAGCCTCTCAAGTTGTGGTAATTTGTTAGAGCCTCCACAGGAAACCAGCTCAAGCACTGAGTAAATCAGGCTGGACGAACATCAAATCCAAAGGGAAAATGGAGGGGGCAAAGGCAGAGCGGGGGTCCGAGGCCAGACCACGGGCTCCTGAGATATCATCTAAGGGGCTGGCGCCCCAGGGGAGGGCAGTGATGCCTGTGTTAGGGTCATCGCATTGGCCAGAGGGTTGTGAGGCAGAGGTAATCAGGGAGCACACTCTTTTCTTGCACAATGACGCAGTTTTCATATTGGCCACCTCTTTACGACAGTCTCTCCGAAATCACTGTCCTTTTGCCCTTGTTATTTATTTATTTATTTATTTATTTATTTATTTATTTATTTATTTATTTTTGAGAGAGAGGGAGTATGCACCCCTGATCAGGGGAGGGGCAGAGAGAGAGGGAGAGAGTGAGAATCCCAAGCAGGCTTGGAGCTGTCAGCACCAAGCCCAACAAGGGGCTCGAACTCATGAACCATGAGATCATGACCTGTGCCGAAGGCAGACACTTAACAGACTGAGCTGCCCAAGTGCCCCTTCTTACCCTTTCTGTTTCAGGGTTTCTACCAAGATTTGCTTGACCCCCACCCCACTTTCACAGTCTGGCTTGATTCAGGTGTCACAAGGCAGAAGAGACCCAGGCAAGAGGGAGCCCCAAGTGAGTAAGAGCCACCAGGAGGAGACATTTGGGTGGGGAGCAGTCAAGGCCATGCAGGGAGGGACTGAGGGGGTCTCTTGTGACTGAAAGAGACAAGAGCATTCAGATTAGTATTGCTTAGTATAGTCACACACCCTTACTGCAGTTTCTGCCTTCCTTGGTTTTGGCCACCGCGGTCAACTGCGGTGTCAACGGTGGTCTCAATGGCGGTCGGGAGGCAGGTGATGCTCCAGACACGGTCAGAAGGTCAACAGTAGCCTAAGGCTGTGTCCCTCACTTCGCCTCATCTCTTCTCCCCACGGAGGCATTTATCAGCTCCCATCATCACAAGAAGGGCGAGGGCAGCCCCCGAAGACATGTTGGCAGAGAGAGAGAGAGAGAGAGAGAGAGAGAGAGCGTATTCACATAACTTTTATTACAGAATATTGTTTTATTCTATTTTTATTGTCCACCTCCTGCTGTGCCTAATTTACAAATTAAGATCAATCACTGGTATACATGTATAAGAAAAAACACGGTGGGGTGCGTGGACGGCCCCGTCGGTTAAGCGTCTGTGTTCTGCTCAGGTCATGTTCTTGAGACCATGAATTCGAGCCCCGCATCGGGCTCTGTGCTGATGGCTCAGAGCCTGGAGCCTGCTTCGGATTCTGTGTCTCCCTCTCTCTCTCTCTGCCCCTCCCCACATGCTGTCTGTCTCTCCCTCTCTCAAAAATAAACAAACATTAAAAAACAAAAAAGAGAAAAAGCAGTATCTTTAGGGTTCAGCAGTATCCAGGTTTCGGGCATCCCTGAGTTTCTTGGAATGTGCCCTCTGTGGATAAGGGGATGGGCACAGCTTTATTATTATAACCATTATACGTAAGTCTCTTCTCTAAGGTTCACTGACCCAATTTAATTAATTCTAGGGTTCGGGCAGGTCCACCCGTAATTATTTTTGTGTTTGCTCGCAAGGATTTTTGTTGCAGACTGCGAGCAACTGTTTGTTACTTGGTGGCAAACCGAGCTCAGTGAAGAGCCTGTCAACCCCAGGAGCCCTGGTTTACACAGCGTGGTTCTCTAAGTGCAGTGGGTCTTGGACTCACTAGTAAGGGGCACACTCCCTAGTAAGAGCTGCCATTTTTAAGCTAGTAGGGATTGCCCTGGCCTTTGGGGTTCCTATGGGGGCTTCTTACAAAGGCACGATTGATTAAATCATTGGCCATTGGTGACTGAGCTCAGATCCTAGCCCCCTCCCCTCCGTAGAGCTGTAATCCATGTTGGTTACCCCGGCAACCAGTCCCCATCCTCAGGGGCGCTCCAAAATCACTCCATTAACATGAACCCAGATGCAGTGGAAAGGGGTTTGTTAGAAATAACAAAAGACTCGCCCTTCACCTTGTTTCAGCAACTGGGAACAAAACTAAATGTTGTAACAGAAGATGCCTCTGTGGTTCTTCTATAGGAAATTCCAAGTTTTGGAACTACATGCCAGGAACAGTGGACAAAGGCCAAAATATATATTTCTTACTATAAATCACGCTATCACATTTGGTTAGTGGTGTGAGCATCTATTTACCTGTTTGTCAGTTTTCTATGGGGCTGTTCCTCTATTGTTTTGTTTTCATTATCCTAAATTTCCTATAAAATGTCTGATAAAAACAAAAAGGTATAAAAATTCTGCAGATCAACCTAATTGGCTCAGAAGACACTTAAAAATAACATTACTAATGCAGTTGAAGTCTGCATCTCTTAGTGATTTCTTAAAAAGATTTTATTTTTAAGTAGTCTCTGCACCCAGTGTGGGACTCAAACTCACGGCCCTGAGATCAAGAGTTGTATGCTCCACTGACTAAGCCAGCCAGGCTCGCCTGCATCTCTTAATGAATTTTAAAAAACCTTTAATATATATACAATAACTACCCTGTGGCTGTTTTATATATTTGAAATGTTTTCCTGTTTTCCCTTCATCTTTTGTCTATGATTTTTTTTGACATATGGGGATTATATGTTTTCACGTCATTAGATGTCAATCATTTCCTTTATAGTTTGGGACTTTTCTGCCGTGCTGAGAAGGACCTCTTCACCTCAGGACACTATAAGCACTCTCCAAAATTTTCTTGTACGATATTGTTTGCATTTAAATATTCCATCTATTTGGAATAGATGGCGTGCGTTTATGTGTATTACCAAGCTAAATGGATTCTTACTGTTAAACATCAGATTGGTGATGTGAAAATAGACTGTCCTAATTTACATTTCTGATATTTCAACTGAAGTTAATCTTTCCTCCCATGCTTTTTATTTCTTTAAGAAAAATTTATGTTTCAGGAACATCTACACTCAATGTGAGGCTTGAACGCACAACCCCAGGACCAAGAGTCCCATGCCCCACCAACTGAGCCAGCCAGGTGTCCCCCTCCCCCATGCTTTTTAAAGCTGTCTCTCTCTTTTTGAAAGCATTTTATTATACAAACATAGCACAGTGTAATGAACTTACTGTCTGTGCCCATTGCTCAGGTTCAGCCACTGTCAGCTTCTTGATTCCACTCTGTCTCCACCAGAGAGCACTTGGGGCTGTGTGTCCACAGGCAGACAGGTCACGAGCACGGGCTCCAGGCTCCAGAAGTAGACCCACGCTTACATGGCCCACTGGTTTTCCACAAAGGTGACAAGACCATTCAGTGGGGGGAAAACAGTCTTTCCAATAAATGGCAACAGGATTTGCGTGTGGACAAAATGAGCCTCAACCCCTATCTCACATCATGCAAAAAAGGGTTAACTTGAAGTGGATCCTTGACCTGAATATAAGCGCTAAAACTGTAACATTTGTAGAGGAAAGTGTAGAAGAAAAACTTCTAGGAAAGTAACTTTTACAACTCAGGAAGGAGAAGGCAGATGACAACGCCCAGTTTAAAAAGGGGCGAGATACTTGCACGGAGGGGCCCCTGGGGGGCTCAGCTGGATACGTGTCTGACTCTTGAGTTTCATGGCTCAGGTCCTGGTCTCCTGGTTCAGGGGTTGGAGCCCCGCACCCCCCCCCCCAGCCGTCGGTACAGCTTGGAGCCTGCTTGGGATTCTCTGTCTCCCTCTGCATCTCTGCCCTTCCTCCACTTGTGATCTCTCTGTCTCTCTGTCTCTGACTCTCTTCCCTCCCCACCCCCCCAAATAAATAAACATTAAAAAGGCACTTGATCATAGCCTTCACTAAGGAAACAGTATGAATAGCCAATAAGCTCATAAAAAGATGCTCAATACTCATCAGTAATATGCAAATTAAAACCATAAACAGCTCGCCCCTCCTACTCCAGGAGAGCGGCTGACGTTAAAGACAAATAACGCTCAATGTTGTGGCGGATGTGGTCACCGCAGCTGCCACGTGCCGTCACGGGCACCACGCTTTGGGGGAAATGGCTGTTTCATTTCCCGTTAACCACTCACCTTCGCCGTGACCCGGCAATGCCACCGCCAGACACTTACCCGTGAGAGGGAAAAACATCCATCCACTAAAACATTGGTACAAGGACCTTCACAGCAGCTTCACTACTGTTAGCTAAAAACTGCAAACCACCCAAATTTCCATCCGCAGGAGAGTGGATGAAGAAACGGTGAGGTATTCATACGGTGGATTACTACTCAGCGACCGAAAGGAATAAACCGCTGGCATATGAAACCGTATGCATCTTAAGAGCATTACGTTGAGTGAAACAAACCAGACGCAAGAGTGCACGCTTGCTGAGTCTATGTGTGCAGTCCGTTTGTGCCGATGGAGGCCTCAGGAGCGCCTGTCTCTGGGGCTGGGGACAGGCAGGAAGATTCATAGGAACGGTAAGAGCAAACTTCTCCTCGGTGATGGAAATGCTCTGTTTGACGATAAGGGCTTGGGGCACGCAGCCTTATCCATTTGTCAGAACTCATTGAATGGAATACCTAAGATCCGTGCATCCCACTTTATGTAAATTGTGACTGAAAAAAAAGGTAAAAGATCTAACACATTGAAAAGAAGAAAGATGAGGGGTTAAATCTCACATGTGTAATCCTTGGCGAGGCCATATTTGAGATACGAGAGGCACCAAACAATGTTTTTCAAAACATTATACTTTCTCCCCATCTTTCTCTTATCTTATCGTTGGTATAATAATGACTTGATTTTAAAAAGCAATTCCTCTGAATTATACAATATGAGGGGAGGAAGCAGGAATTAAGTTAGGAAGAGATACAGCGCTGGGAGTACGTCCTGAGAAAGATTTGGGGAGGCCACAGGTCTACAGCCAACCACATTACTTTTGCTTTACTGACTTCAGACATGTAATAAGGTGGAAGGAATCTTTTTAGTTCATTTACGTTTATTATAGAATCCTGTAACACAACAAATGTAAAACTAATCTGTCTAAACTAAATATAGATTTTTAGTACACACGCTTTTCTTTGAGGTAGGGTTAGGAATCCACATTACCTTAACTTTCAGATGGGTGCCTGAAAATTAGGAATCCTCATTTAGAATGGAGTCAGGAGGCCGGCAGGGGGAGCGCTCACGCCCGGACCCGACAGGAAGAGAGGTATACTGTGGGGAGATAACAACCTCTCTACCCCAGAGGGAGGCAGGAAGGTTTTCTCCTCCCCTGGCAACAGCCCGGCCAATGAGAGACCGTCACCACTCAGCCAATCCGAGGCCACATAGTTGAATTTCCATTTATCCCAATGGACTTTTGGTTGGTAACAGCTTCTTTCCTCTGTAAAAGGGCGGTCCTCTCCTTTGTTCACTGAACTTGCCTTTGGTTTTGCTGTGTCTTGTCCCTGATTGCAATTCTCTGCTAATCCCAAGTAAATCAATTTTTGCTGGTAAAATAACTGGCAGTTTTGTTTTTAAGGTTAATAGGTGTTAGAGATGTGCTGTCTCCAGGATGGCGTGTGTCAGACTCTGCTGAGAGAGAGAGAGAGAGAGAGAGAGAGAGAGAGAGAGAGAGAGAAAGAGATCCAGAGCTTCTGGCCAAAGACTAGGCCTACAGATGTGGCAGGAGCAGGGGACAAGGGTTTGGGCACTCTGGAAGCACAGAGATCTTGTATTCAGTCAGGCTTAATCTGCGGGTTTTAGATCAGTGCTCATTCCGGCTCCGCCTACCCCTCTAGTTATATGTTTAAGTACATGCCAATTACGCACCCCTAAAGGGCTCATTCTGAGAGATGTGACAGCTTTCCTTGGACGTAGGCAGCCCTTCTGGGGTGGTACCCATCAGATGCTGGGGCCAGAACTAAAATTTAGTGGGGGGGGGGGTCTGGGTGGCTCAGTCGGTTAAGCATCCTATCTTGATTTCTGCTCAGGTCATGATCTCACCATTCATGGGATTGAGCCCCATATTGGGCTCTGTGCTGACAGCCTGGAACCTGCTTGGAATTCTCTCTCCCTCTCCCTCTCTCTGCCCCTCCCCACACCCCCTCTCCTGCAAAATAAATAAAAACTTAATAAAATAAAATAATTTTTAATCTCAATTCATACCCATGCACTACACACCTGAGTTGAAACCTTAGTAGTATTATTTCACAGCTGAACTGAGCAAAGGTACCTCAGCCACTGAAGACTCACCCAGAGAGGCGCCCCTTCACGAAAACGGTGCCCTCGGGCTGTGAGGGGGGCTGGTGCCCCTGGAAGCCAGGACCAGCTTCTCGAGCTGGGGTTTGCAAACTTTATGGGCCTCTGGGTGGCCTGTCGGTGCACTTCAGGGACAGGAAGAGACAGGATTGGTTGGGGTCTCAGCAGATTATAGGCCCACCATTTCTTCCGCCATTATGATGCGGGGGGCGGGGGGCTGCCCCTTTGAGCAGGCCCCAGGCCTGGGGTGGGGGGGGCTCTAACTCAAGACCCAGAGATCATCCTTTACCGAGTGAGCCTGCCAGGCTACCCCCAGCAGCACGCTGAAGGACGGAGATGGAGGTCGGAGCAAGGCAGGGACGGAGGGCCCTTCTCCAGCCGGGCAGGAGCAAAGCCCAAGGAGGCTTTGGGGGAGGGCTGTGCTGCGTCCCTGGATAGACTGTTGTCATTACTGGATCTTTTCACCGCCAACCTTCTAATGCGTGCACTTTATCTCATTAACCTTCAAAGCAATCCAGAAAGAGAAAGAGGGGTATTCCCAGTTTGCAGATGTGAAGCGCAGAGCGGGCAGGTGGCTTGTCGGGACCACACAGCCCCGGTGCAGGGCCAGGCGTGTGCCCTGGGGGGCCCCGCCCATCCCCCCCATCCACCCCCCCGCCCCCCCCAGTGCCCTGGAGCGCAGCGGGGGTGCCGACCTGACAAGGCCACTGATGTTGTGGGAGCTCCCCGGACTGCTCCTGCTTCCAGACGGATTCTCCAAAGAGCAACGAGGCGGGAAATTTACGGCTGGCCTGATTCATGGGCCAGGCAGTTAGGTCTTTGCCAAGCTAGCAGAATAATTTAAAGGAATCAAGACGGGAGGAAAGGCCCCATAACTCACAGCCTTAAAGGGTTCTTAGAACAAGAGACACGTTGGGTCATTCAAAACATCTCCTTTCCTCATGCCAAAAAAAAAAAAAAAAAGCCCGGCATGTTGCTGCATGTTTGTGTCACAGAACAAGGGGTCTGGATGAAGATCCCACAGAACAAAGTAGGGAAAACCCTCCCCGGTCGTAAATTTGGGGCCGAGGTTTTCTTTTCTTTGTTGTTTTCGGATGGGTTGGTATTTATTTAACCTCGTTCTTGTAAACGCCTTCGGCTCAGGGCTGTCCTTTGTCACCGTAGGGGGGGGGGGAGGTCATAGGAACAGCACCGTGGAGAACACAGGGAAGAGGCCAGAATGGGGGGTAGAAGCCGTCATTTGAGTCCTGGTCCCTGTGATTTTTAGGAATGTCACCGACGGGGAGCAGAGAACGCCCCCCCAAAACGGGCCTCTTCGGCACAGGGATTGTTTCTGGCTGGTTGTTTTTTTGAGAAACTCTAAAACCCAAGGGGGAGATTCCCCTTTTTACAAGCCACATGTGCGTGTCTGAGGGGACTCTCCACGTGTGAGGCGGCCCCTCCGGGTACCGGGAAGAGGGGGTGGCCAAATCTCGAGCAGGGGGGACTTATGTCTGCAAAACATCCTTTCACTCTGCTTTTCTTGGTCACCTCCCGCATCCAACCCCCCTCCCCCCAGCGGCCCCCATCTTTCGTCTTTAGCTTGGCCATTTCTGAGAGTTATTCAGTTTTCCGGGGTCTCTCCCACCGGGAGGTATACATGTTATTAAACTTTTGTTTGTTCTTTTGTTTTTTTTTCCTGTTACTGTGTCTTCTATCAACCTAATTGCTGGAGCAGCCGAAGCACCTAGAAGGGAAGGAGGAAACCTTTTCCGCCCCTTCGGGTCTGGCGGCCCAGATGGGACTTTGCCCAGCACGGTTCGCGCCGGGCCGCCCAGCCGGAGATCCTGGGGCCGCGGACAAAAAGGCTGCAGAAGTAAGGATTCGTACCTGTCGGGCTCCGAACCCCTGCCGGCCGGGGGCAGCGGGAGGGAACAGTCTTCGACTCAGATGAGCAGGAGAAGATCTTTGTGGCGCTCGCTCCTTGGGTAGGGCAACTCTGGTTAAAAAAAAAAAAAAAAAAAAAGTCTTGTGTGTCGATCCTATCTCTACACAAATGCTACTGTGTTTGTCTCTGTCTGTCGTGTCCTTTGTCATAAGGAGGGAAAGCAGAGGGCAGAACGCAGGCGCAGGGGAGCCGGCCCCCTAGACAGACGGGTCCACAGCCCTCATCAGACGCGTGTCTGTTTGGGTAAACTTTGCCGGGTTGATGCGCACCGAGGGAGAGGCTGCTGCTAAGGAGCCAGGCCACAAAGGTGGCGGGCACGGGCCAGGCACACAGGAGCCGTTAGGGCCGGACCACCCACCTCCAAGGCTCTCGGGCTAGGGCAAGTTGCTCACGGGTTAGATCCACACGAGGGCACCCAGGATCTCGGGAAAACTTCTGTGCGGAGCGGGGCTGGGCACAGCACCCCGCAGGCCTCCCCGCAGCGCGCCTGCGTCCTCGGTTTCCATACGGCTCCGAGCCCCCGAGGCCGCAGCGAATGCCGTTAGTGCCGTAAACCAGACGCCAGACGCGGTCTCCCCTTTTGTTTTGTTCTGTTCTGTCTCCAGAGCCTGACGGTGTGACCAGTGAGAATATCGACTCTGGTCTCTGCCGGCCGGAGGACGCATTCGGGGGGCGGTTGAGCCACCTGGATCTAGAAAGGGTGAGGGGGTCCCATGCCAGCCCCTGATTTTAGCCAGCCGGTCGGAGTACAGGCCACCCCTGCACTTGTGGCTGACTTGCGTCCTCTCTGCCCCAGCTCTCCGGGGAGTTCCCCATGAGGGCTCCTGTCCATAAAGGGCCGCTGTCTCAAGGTCCCCTGAGTGCTGGAAAAGTCCCCTTCTGGTAGTGTCCCCCCTCCGACCCCCTGTGCCACAGATTAGTGGCTCTGTGACTGGAGGATTCTCACATTCTGTCTCTTTTTTTTAAAGAGAGAGAGAGAAAGGCAGAGAGAGAGGGAGAGAGAATCCCAGGCAGGCTCCACGCTGCCAGCATGGAGTCCAACTTGGGGCTCGATCTCATGACCCTGAGATCATGACCTGAGCCAAAACCAAAACTCAGACCCGTAACCAACTGAGCCACCCAGGCGCCCCCCCCCTCACACTCTCAAGGGGGACTGGAGACCCCGTTTTTTGAGACACCATTCTTACTGCGTGTTACATCTTTGCTTTCTGGACTCACGCTGGGACCTACCAACTGTCTGGATCTTGTGAGGACTCCTGCATCCATGGTTAAGTGGTTCAAAGGCTTATTTCAGTTGCTATCAAGATTAAAAGATGATCCACGGGGCACCCGGGTGGCTCAGTCGGTTGAGCATCTGACTTTGGCTCAGGTCATGATCTTATGGTTCATGAGTTCAAGCCCCGCGTCGAGTTCTGGGCTGATAGCTCAGAGCCTGGATCCTGCTTCGAATTCTATGTCTCCCTCTCTCTCTGCACCTCCCCTGCTCATGCTCTGTCTCTCTGTCTCTCAAAAATAAATAAATGTTAAAAAAATTGTTTTAAAAAGAAATGAGACTTAGAACAAAAATGAGAATCCAAATCTAATGTAAGCCCCCTTCTCCTCCCTCCTGTATACCCCATTATTCCCAAATCCCTGTCCCTGACCCTCCAGAAGAACTTCTGAATCTCTGAGCCCCTGGTCTAAACCCCCTTCAAATCAAATCCCACTGCCTCAGCAAATTCCCTTACATCCCAAGACTCCTGTAACTTCCCCAGAAAATCCTGTAAACACCCAGCTCCTTGCTTCAACCTCCCTTTCTTTGTAAGATTTATAGAGAGCAGGGCCTGCTCTCCAGGCCTGAGGCATATGAAATGCATATACCTCAAGTGAGTTTAGCAGAAACTCTCGGGACAGGAGGTAGGGCTCACTTGCTGTCCCTTACAATCCCTCCTCCTTTCCAGGGCTCCGTAATCAGGCCCTGCCATACAATGTCCCTGGTGGCTGTATCTTGGACCCCCCATAGCAAAGACTTCCCGTCACCAGGACAGCAACGTGTCTTCTAAATCCTAAAGCCTTTGACCTCCTCTTTCAGAAGATCCTACCAAGTGCAGAGAGGAGCTGGAAAGATGAGCGGCCGTTCATAACCCCACATGCTAGGACCTAATGGTTGTCCTTTCCTCCCACGATTACACTGTGGTTATGAGACAGGCCAGCTGGCCCCTTGGGGACAACCCCTCTCGCAGAGGGGACAGATGGCCAGAACATCTCAGGTACTCCTACAAATGACCAAGAAGTGGCTCAGCTGGTGGCTAATAGTCAAGGCTTGACAGGAGCCATATAGGAGCCATATTTCCCCTCCTAAAATAAATTGGTCTAATGTTGAATTTTGCACCAGAAAGGAGGAGAGCATCTGCGGACCTTTGTTAAACACTTTCCACAGACCTTTTAAAGATACAATGTATTAAACCCTGAATTTCTAGAACATTAAAAAAAAATACTTTGATTTCCATCTTTGCCAGAAAACTCACTGAGATAAAGAAGCAAATGAAAGGAAATGTAGTTGGATGGGCATATCACACTTTTGATATTACTCAAGTTTGGGGGGAGTTGGAAACAATTGCTTGGTCTTGCCAATCTCTACAAAACCTGAAAGGCAGCTCCGGAAACAATTCCATCCGGCTCGTCTTTACCAGTCCCCAGACCTTGCCCATCCATCTCAGAATGCTTGCAGGCATCGACACTTGTGAGACAGGATTGTCTTGTGGTTACGAAAAGGAAGGAAAACTTTAAATGATCCTAGACCTCTGATGATAGGCAGATATGCCCCCCACACTCCATGTCAGGGAAAACTTGCCTTTGTGATGTAGACTTTCCATCCCTATCTTGTCTGGGACCTCAGAGCCACTCTTTGAAATTCAAAGTTTAGGGAGATGTTTCTCCCAGAAGAGAGAGGAAAAAAATAAAGTATTTGGAAATTGGGCTAATGAAAAATCTTGAATGTCTTCTCCACAAATACTAGTAGACAAAGTGTTAGCCATCTAACAGTTAATTTATTCCATCTGCCAGAAATACAGTTTGGATCCAACTGCTCTTTCATAGTGAGAGGGTTTTGCATTATTATATTCATTTCATGGATAAAATGTTAAAATGAGAGCTATGATATTTGTGTCCATATGTTCATGTGTGTCTATGTGTGTTACAGATGTGTGATATTTTTCTGTCTCTGAAGGGTATTGCCAACACTCATTTGTAAAGAGTTCTATTCAGTTGGCTTAAAAACAAACAAGGACTGGGGTGCCTGGGTGGCTCAGTCAGTTAAGCGTCCGGCTTTGGCTCAGGTCATGATCTCACGGTTCAGGGGTTCGGGCCCCCTGTCGGGCTCTGTGCTGACAGCTCAGACCCTGGAGCCTGCTTCAGATTCTGTGCCTCCTTCTCTCTCTACCCCTCCCCGGCTCGTGCTCTGTCTCCCTCTGTCTCTCAATAATAAATAAATGTAAAAAAAAACCAAACAAGTACTTATAGAAATTAAGGGTTGGGCATTCTATTTATTTTTTATTTCTTTGTACTTTTTTTTAAATGTTTTTATTTTTGAGAGAGACAGACATGAGCAGGGCAGGGGCAAAGAGAGAGGGAGATACAGAATCTGAAGCAGGTTCCAGGCTCTGAGCTGTCAGCACAGAGCCTGATGTGGGGCTCGAACCCACGAACTGTGAGATCATGACCTGATCCAAAGTCGGACACTTAACTGACTGAGCCACTCAGGCACCCCAAGGATTGGGTATTCTAAAACTCTCAAAAATATAGAAACCAAGCCAAGTATTTTTCAAATTCATGAATTTCATGATGCAGGATAATCTTTGGTAAATGAAAGCTAGTTGAAGTTTGTTAGTCTAAGATAGGCGTGTTCTCACAAAGACATCAAATGTAATTCAGATAAACAACTACTTGTTTGGATTAATCAAATTCATGTTATCTCTACAAAACTTATCAGCAAGAAAAATAACTTGGGATGATGGCTGCCTTTTCTAATATCTTGTGAAGTTTTTGTGACTAATCTAAGCATCATCCTCAGGAGCAAATGAGTTAGTGGAAAAGAGTTTTTAGGTAAACTTTTTAGCAATAATTATATTTTATGGTATGTGTACTTAAAAATAATTTCAATTCTCTAACTTGAAACTTTAAAGTTTTGCTGAGTTATATTAGATGATGAAAATGCTATTGAATATCTAGGTCAATTACTGAACATAAGTTTATCTATTTTTGGCTTCTTATTACAGAAGAACTAAAGATATTTGGGTCTGTGAGTAAACACATCTTGTGCCACACTGAAAGATGGTACTATTTTTTAAAAAGGCATATGTTTCTAGAAATTATGAAATGTATTCATAAATTTGCCAATCTAAAGAATGTGGGTGTAACAGGCTGTTCACAACTGCTTACTTCTTAGTTTTGCTAGAAATTAAGTTTTCTAAGGGTTAAGAATTCTAACATAAGTGATTAGAGCTACTAGCAGTAATAAGGAAAACAAATCTGTATGCAAGGAAAGTAAGATGTGTTTTTGGATAAGAAATGTGTAAGATATTAAGATGTATTTTTGTTAAGGGAAAAGAGGGTAAAATTGTCCTAAAGTAAAACTAGTATAGAACATTGGGAAGAGAAAGAGAATTTCACTTTGTGTGGTCAAGGTGGCTAAAATGTACTGGGTTTATTATAAGGATCATAAGATTAAACTTAAAATCAGTAGCATATTTATGTGAAGCTAAAACTTGATTTTCTTTCAGCAACTAAAAGGATAAACTTTTCTTGGACTATTGATCCACTCCTGATAAGCGATTGTTTTTCTTTACCTTTTAAGTAATCTGCCTAAAAAGCAAAGACTTTATGTTTTATCAAAATGATTTCCTGGGGTGCCTGGGTGATTCAGTCAGCTAAGTGACTGACTCTTGATTTCAGCTAAGGTCATGATCTCATGATTCATGCGACTGAGCCCCAAATCTGGCCATTTAAAAATCTTAACCATTTAACCATGGCCATTTAAAAATCTTTTGCCATTTACAGTTATTGTTTTACTGTGATGCTTGTGTAAGCATCTTTTTGTTTTTTATTTTTTGGTTTTTTGGGGTTTTTTTGGTTTCATCTTTAGTGAGACTTGTGGAAAGAACCCTTGAATGCAGCTATCCGATAACTTTAAGATCAGATCATTGATCTAGCTGCCTGTATCTCTGAGTAACTTGGTAAAATATACCTTTGTGAACAAAGATGAAACATTTATCTTTTTCTCCCTACCTGATATCTCCAGAATTCAGAAACTCTAGCTGAGTATTCTTATTTTTATGGCAAGATAATTATTTGCATAAGTTTAATAAGAACCTGTTCTCCTGGTCTCTAACAATTGGAAATTGGTTATATAATCAAGGCTTTGACTAGAATGTCATATTTGAGAGAGATGTACATAGACTCAGATATGACCAGATGGCTTTAAGGAACTCAAGTTGACTTTACGGAGCCAATAAAGTCCCTTGGAAAAACAGCCTAGTGCCTTGCTTATAGACTTCCCAGAAGTCTTGCCAGGTGTTTAAGGAAGGGTATCCTAGGAACCTCAGGATATTTTGGGATCCCTGAGAGAGGAATTCACCCAAATCTATTGCCGGTCAGTTCGGCAAGTCGTTGGTTTGGTCTTCTGGCCTTGAGAGGCTTTTAAAAGTCCCATTTGAGGTTCCTTATGAAAAGTTCCAGTGAAGCAGATTAAGAGTCTAATTGGTTAACTGCTTTTCTTGCTGTACTTATATAACGAATCAGGTCAAGTTTATTGAGACTAGACTTATTTTCAAACAAATTAATTTTACTGTAATTATCTTTGGTAGAAATGGGGTTGTTTTAGAGTGAAAAATTATGTTTCAATAATAACTATTAATACTGGTGGATATTAAATTCCAATTCTGTTCATTGACTTTGAGGTTTCATTTACCTGTAAACTGGACTGGATCTTGAATTCTTCTAGCTTCCTCAAGGATCTGGCCACAAATCTCCAAACTAACATTTCCAGGTTTCTCCCACCTTTTGACTTGGAATCACTACGAACAAAAACTACCTTTTTTCCCGAAGTCCCACAGACTGAATGGGCACAGCTCAATATAAACTTCAGAGAAAACCAAACAAAAGCTCATGTTTACACAATCTTCATGCCTATGGAAGATCAGAAGCATCACCAGAGGCATTCAGACTGCAAATCCAAGATCTGTCAGATTGCCAGCACCTGCCTCACTATCTGAAGATGCTTCCAGCCTGACATCTAGACGTGATGACCCCTGGGCTCAGAAACTGTTTATAAGTTGTTCCAATCACTAACCTGTTTTTCTTTTGTCTCCATAGAAATGCCTTATTAGATACCTGATTTCTGCTAACTTGGGGAGTCCACCGTTAAGACAGCCTCCTGGAATGAGACGCACCTGTTTAACTGAACAAACTAGTTCTCAGGACTGAGTGGTTCTTGGCGCGACAGGGAGCAATCTATCGATTCAGCTTCTGGACTATGAAAATTCTTTGACGTTTCAAAAGTGGGACTAAAGGAGAAGAAAATATCCCCCCACCCCCGCCAAAATGTGTTTCTTTGGCACAGAGATTGCTTTAGGCTGGTTGTTTTTGAGAAACTCTGAAAACCAAGTGGAAGTTACCCTTTTATAAGAGACACTTGTGTATATGAAGGAAATCTTGACTTGTTAGGTGTCTCCCTCGGGGTCCCAGGAAGGGGGGGGTGGCTAAATCTCCAGAGACTGTTATCACTGGAGCAGGTGGGGACTTACATCTATAAAACAACCTAACCCTGGTCACTGTGATTTCCTGGGCTACCTCCCATAACTGACTCCCCCCGCCCCCAGCTGTCCAGCATTTTTGACTTTGGCAGAAGGTAGAATTTAAGGTGTTTCTGAGAGTTACTCAGTTTTCCTGGGTCTCTTGTAACCAGGAGGTGTACATATTATTAAACTTTTGTTTGATTTTCTGTTAATATCTCCTGTCTTATATCAATTTAATTCTTAGAGCAGCCAAAGAGCCTAGAAGGAAAGGGGAGATGATTTCTCTACCCCTACATTACTTCCTTCATCTCCTGGGTCTCAGCTTCCTCTTCTGGAAAATAAAGAGTCTGAGTTGATTATCTGCTGGTCTGAAAGTTCGTGAGTTTCTTGTAATCATGTCAACCAGATATTAGCATTATGCAGCATCTGGAAGTAATGCTCCCTCTGCTAGCCCCCCAGAGCATTTTATTTATGTGCTAAAAGTTGGCATTTATCACTTTCTGTCTTAAGTTCCAGTTATTTATGGACATTTCTTTCTTTTTCCCCCGCCCCAACTGGACTAAGTGCTCTTGGCAGGCTGTCTTTTCCATCCTTCTATCCCCCACAGCCCCAGCTTTCATCCAATAACGCTCAAGAGGGGATGAAAAATGGATGAGTGATGATGGCCACTATTCACTTTTTGTCCTCAGGCAGGATGACTTGATTTAGAGTTTTTCTTACAAAACGTACATTCTTTCTATTTGGTATAATTTAATATATGTGTTCCAAAATGCAGAGTTAGAGATAAATCTCATTTTTCAAGATACTAGTGTTTTAGAAGAATCTTATTGAACAGTTCCCCTACAGGGTCTCGGCCATACCAGCCTCTAAGTCAAAGCAACATGTTGTTCAGGTTTTCTGGGAGACATTGCCCTCCCGATTTTATCTTGCCTGCTCTCTCTGCCCCAAGTTGATGGGTTCTCATTCAGCAACAATCCCCTCTCTCTGTGGACACAGCACACCCGTGGATGTTGGGTGAAACCATGCTGGCTGGCTTTGGCCAAAGCAAAGTTAGCGAATGTGATGCCAGCAGAGGTCTTAGACGTGCCTGTGTGGTTTTCCTTGTCTCTGGCGCTCCTGCTATTTATCATGCAAAGAACATGGGGAAGAGACCACAACCCAAACCTGCAGCCCTAACTGCAGCCAAGATCAGCCAAAGCACAGCCCACCTCCAACACCATGATTAAAGAACCGATGGAAAGATACTGGCTGTTGGGATTGTTTGTTATGCAGCATCATTGTAGCAGTAGCTGACCATTACTTCCAATTTCTAATTTTGTCCTTGTAAATGTCTGCTTTCCCCCAAATTCATCATGTTTATCTTTGTGCTTTGGGGACAGAGATAGATGCCCTGCTTGGACATCCTTTTGTTGTTGTTGTTGTGATAGGATGGTCAAGCAGGTGACTTCTAGAGACATAGGCCCACATTTTGCAAACTGAGTTGAGTATCTCTGATTCTCTATGGTTGTATCCATACTTCATTTGTTCTTTATGTTTTTTAAAACATTTTAATTATTTAATGTTTATTTTTATTTTTGAGGACGGGGAGAGAGAGAGAGAAAGAGGGAGCGAAGAGGGGTAGAGAGAGAGAGGGAGACAGAGGATCTGAAGTAGGCTCTGCACTGTTGGTATGGAGCCCCATGTGGGGCTTGAACTCATGAACTGTGAGATCGTGACCTAAGCCAAAGTCAGATGCCCAACTGACTGAGCCATCCAGAAAGCCCTGTTGCTCTTTATGTTTTAAAATAATTTGGGGGGGGGGCACCTGGGTGGCTTAGGCAGTATCTGACTTCAGCTCAGGTCATGATCTCACAGTTCATGAGTTTGAGCCCTGTGTTGGGCTCTGTGCTGACAGCTCAGAGCTTGGAGCCTGCTTCAGATGCTGTGTCTCCCTCTCTCCTTGCCCCTCCCCCATTTGTGCTCTGTCTCTCTCTCTGTCTCTCAAAAATACATTAAAACATCAAAACTTTAAAAAAACAACTTGGAAGATAGCCTCTGGAAACATTACATGATTCATTACCTTTCCTTTAAAAATTAACACATATATTGTGTATCATATTTTGCGGGCTCCAAAGTTCCAAATCACTCTTCCTTGTTTAAACCAATAGATGAAATACTTTCCATAGGATTGAACATTAAAAATTAAACTTGGCTTAAAATAAGGGCATTCATATTTTTTTTAAATGAGGTGAAATTTACATAACGTAGGACCTACCATTTTAAAGAAGAGCATTAGTTTTAATCTGCTCTAGTAAGCGGCTGGCTACTACTTGCATCTTAAATGTCAGGTAGCCACGATTTGGGGTACACAGTCACGTCAGAGGGGGAGAGAAGAACAAAATGCCAAGAGGAGTTCCAGAAGATAGGAGAGAAGACTAGAAAAGAAAGACACTCCCACATGGTTACTCCATGGGTGCCCCTCTGCTCATAGCCCTGGGCTCCATGGGCTGCACGGGTCTAACCAGGGCTCTGATGGCCCCAGAGCCGCCCAGAGGACGTCAGCACGCCCGGCATCCATTACTTCAATCAGTTTCTAATTGCTGGTAACCTCGGAACTAGCGGACGAACAAACTGAACTAACAAACATCATTTTCATTTGCCTTTTTTTTTTTTTAGAGAGAGAGAGAGAGAGAGCACAACTGGTAGAGGGAGAGAGAGAGAGACCCTTAAGTAGGCTCCATACTCAGTGCACAGCCTGATGCGGGGCAGAAATCAAGAGTTGGACGCATAACCAAGTGAGCCACCCAGGCACTCCCCACCCCTGCCAGTCTTTTTTTTTTTTTCAGAGACAGAGAGAGCCAGCGAGCAAGCAAGTGGGAAGTTAAGACACTGAAAGTCTCTAACTTTGACTCAGGTCTAAAATTTCTTATCTATTCACTCAGGTTTGGAGCATTTTCTTAACTTGTGAGGCTGAGTCTGTTTGGCCAGGATGGTTTACAATCCTCCTCCCACATCGCCAGGCGCCCTGCTCCCTTCTCCCTGCAGGCTTGCTGTGGACCCGACTGGTCTCTGCTTCGGCTACTAAACGTGAGTCTGTGGCAGGGGAGGGACTAGGCTGAACTCCTTTTCCTCTTCTAACCAACTGAGCCACCCAGGCGCCCCTTGAACTCCTTTTCCTGATAATCCTACCATGTTACAAGCTTTAAAAAAATTTTTTTAAGTGTTTTTTATTTACTTTTGAGACAGAGAGAGACAGAGCATGAGTGGGGAGGGCCAGAGAGAGAGGGAGACACAGCATCGGAAGCAGGCTCCAGGCTCTGAGCTGTCAGCACAGATCCCAACGCGGGGCTCAAACCCACAAACGTGAGATCATGACCTGAGCTGAAGTCACAGACTTAACCGACTGAGCCACCAAGGCACCCCAAAAGCTTTTTTTTTTTAACATTTATTTAGTTTTTTGAGAGACAGAGCATGAGCAGGGGAGGGGCAGAGAGAGAGGGAGACAGAATCGAAAGCAGGTTCCAGGCTCTGAGCTGTCAGCACAGACCTGACGTGGGGCTCGAACCCACGAATCGCGAGATCATGACCTGAGTCAAAGCCGGACACTGAACCGACTGAGCCCCCCAGGTGCCCCTACAAGCTTTTGCTCACATGACCATAATGTGGGGTTTTCCAGAGGCTGCGTGATATGTGACGTCATCACAACAGTTGAAATGCAGAGGCAGGCATGAGACTCCAGCTGCTATTCGGCCAGTCAAGAGATTTGCAAAATTTAAAATAATACCATTTTTTGCAATTTTTCTTTTGGAAAATATATGCTTATTTTTCATAAAAAATAAGTCACATATGTTAACATGTAATGGGTTAAAGTTTCTCACTTAAAATTTTTTATTTATTAAAAAAATGTTTTTAACGTTTTTATCTATTATTGAGAGACAGAGAGAGACAGAGCATGAGCATGGGAGGGGTAGAGAGACGGGGAGGCACAGAATTCGAAGCAGGCTCCAGGGTCTGAGCTGTCAGCACAGAGCCTGACGCAGGGCTCAAACTCACAAACTGCAAGACTGTGACCTGAGCTGAAGTCAGATGCTTAACTGACTGAGCCACCCAGGTGCCCCTTTAAATTTTTTTTAATGTTTATTCATTTTAACATTTTTAATGTTTATTCATTTTAACATTTATTTAGTTTTTTGAGAGATAGAGCATGAGTGAGGGAGGGGAAGAGAGAGAGGGAGACACAGAATCGAAAGCAGGCTCCAGGCTCTGAGCTGTCAGCACAGACCCCAATGCGGGGCTCGAACCCATGAATATGAGATCATGACCTGAGCTGAAGTCGGACGCTTAACCGCCCCCCAAATTTCTCCCTTCTAACGTGGTAAATACTGATGGCTGTGTCCCACATAAAAGCTCTGTGGGTCCTGAAAGCGGCGCTAAAGCCTGGAAGCCTGAGGAGGGCTGGTTCCTGTGCCTTCACTTTCACCCCCGACAGCTGTGCTCAGCCTGGTGGAAAGAGAAAGAGATTATGGAAGGGACCCCAGGCACTCAGCCTCCACTCTGGTGGGGACCTGAGCGGGTCT
>PISW01001462.1:52431-172410 GCA_004023785.1 Mungos mungo
CTCTCTCTCTCTCTCTCTCAAAAAATAGTAAAAAAAATAAATAAAACATAAAGCCTTTGCCGTAACCAGCCCCAAACAGCCAGGACTCGGGTCAATGACTCCCAGCTTCCCTCGATTTTGCCTCTATTTCTAACTCAGCCAACCTGAAAACCAATCACACGGGATGGCCCTGTTCTGGTAGCTTCCACGCGCCCACACCCTCCGACCGCGGCCCACACGCAGCCTTCCCTCTGGTCCACTGTAAAGCCTTCCCACTCCCTGCTCTGCTTGCTTTTGAGTCTCTGCCAGAGCAAATGTCACAGGCTGTGTCCCCCAGAAATCCATATGTTAAAGTCCTGATCCTCCCGATCTCAGAAGAGGACCTTATTTGGAAATAAAATCACACAGATGTAATTAGTTACGATGAGGTCACACTGGAGTGGAGGGGGCCCCTAATCCAATAGGACTGGTATCCTTGTAAAAGGGGCACATTTGGGCCCAGAGGAGAACGCCGTGTGGACGTGGAGACTGAGGCCGAGGTGAGGCATTTACCAGCCAGGGAGCGGCCAAGCCCGAGCGCCACCAGCCGCCAGGAGACAGGCCCGGAACGGCTTCTCCCTGGCACCTTCAGACACCACAATCTCAGACGCCTGCCTTCTAGAACCTTGCCAGGGTAAATTCTGACTGCCTAAGGCACTGGGTTTGTGCAACCAGGCTCTTTGTCAGAAGCCCAGAGACACGAGGCTGCTGGAAGCACTTTCTCAGGCTGCAGGTTTGGGGCTTTGACCTGGCCTGTGTGAGGCCTGACAGGCTCCGGACTGATCCTCGGGTGGGCCTCAGTGCTAGTCTGCCGTCCCTTCTTGTTACCTATGGACTTCCCATGAGGCGGTGGGGGCCTGGGCCTGGCTCAGGGAGGTGGTGGGCAGACCGCTGAGCAGGCCCCGAACCCCAGACCCCAGGTGCTCCCGAGGTGGCTGTACCCCTCGAATCCCTATCGTGTAAAGCGTTGAGGGGTCATTCAAAGGTGTCTCTTAGGCCTCCCGTGTGCTTGTAGACTGAGCGCCGAAGCCTCACGCAGGGGCTGAGTGGAAACAAGTTATTTTGAGATCAGCACAGGCTGTACAGATAACAGTAATAGTATTTTGTTGCTGAAGTAGTGTGAGAAATGTTCGGGTGGGGGACAAGAATGTAGATGAGTTTAAAAATAGAAGGCTGTAATTAGCCAAGCATGGATTTGTTCTCGAAGGCATCAATTACTACGGCAACCACACATCCCGGATTTTCCAGGACAGTCTCCATTCGGTAGGACCCGATTTTTTGGGGGGAAGGCGATCCGTTGAACATCCAAGTGCAATGGCATGTTATGGAATTACACGGCATTCCACGTGAATTCATTCACGGAAGCCAAATAAACGTTTGATCATGTCAGGACTCCTTTTCTTTCTTTTTTTGCTGTGAAAATCTAGTCGCTGCATCCGGCCATGGTCTCTTCTTCCACCAGGCTAAGAGCTGGTTCTGAGGCTAAGAATTCAGGCCGTTGTGGGTATTGGAAGTGGGAAACCTTGAGAGACCGTGAAGGAGAGAGCAGTCTTAAACTTCTTGGCTGGAGACCTTGACTTTTTTTTTTACTGGCTGTGAATCCAAGGGACCAGTGCTCAAGGTCTTGCTATATTCCATGAACACAGCGCCCCGTGGAACGCCAGAGCGGTTCTGCAGGGGACACGCACGTGAACGGTTGTGGAGGGTCTGTCGTGCTTACCCACGAAGTGACCGGTGTGTGCCAAATGGGGTGTGCGTGAAATCATCCCTGCAGAGGCTGGAGCCCTGAGCTTGGAGCCGGAGAGACCAGAGCGCCTGGGGGCACCACGTGTGTGGGTGGCGAGGTGTGCACGTGGGGAAGAAGCCAGCTTTCTGTTTCATGCCTTGGTTCCCAGAGGAGGGAAGGGTGGAGTTGGAGAGAGATGAAGGCCAGCAGGGGTCCAGGAGGTGAGGCCACTGGGGGTCGGGGTGGGGAGGAATGCTCCTGTTAGCACCAGAAGCCTACATTTTGGAAACTTGCATGTTCATTGCTATTTGCATTTTTACATATGGATTCTGCTAGTTTTCCACAGTGTTTTATTAACATTCTTTTGCAAATATCAGCTAATTTTGGTGATACTCAGGAGATAAGAGGAAAGAGACTTTGATCTAGGATTGGAATTTTGGTGGACATAATGGATATCAGAGTTAAAAAAAAAAAAAAAACAAACCCATAACTCCCAGGGGAAGGCAGATCTTGGAGGGAGTAGCCTGGGAGTCCTGGACATAAATTGAAAAACACACCCCTCTCTACGGGCATCTCTGTAGACCTCTTCTCTGCTTCAACTGCAGGGTTTGGGCTTTGGTGTTAACAAGAAGGTGGTCCGTGTTCTTTACAGCTGACTACGGCAGCCTTAGAGGTGGCATCTCAGAAAACTTGTCCCCAACACTAGGCTTTGGTGGTAAAACAGATTTCGAGGTGTGCTTTGTGGACCACCAGCATCTGGAGCTCTGGGGCGGGGAGAGGGGACGGTCCTTAAGGTGGCAGAATTAATTCCAGTTTCCTCTTCAGACTGACCGAATCTGGAGCTCTGGGTCTTGGGACCTAGGGATCTGCATTTTCAATACATACCTACTTGATTTTTCAGCACGGTGGAATTTAGGAGCCACTGCTGCTAACACTCTGACAGTCAACTTGGACTCTCAACCCCGTCTTCTCTCCTCGGTCCCTACAAAAAGGGAGGGTCACTTCAGGGCTCCAGAGCCACATGCCTGAATTCCTCCTGCTGAGTGGCGTGGACATGTGTGTCCTTTACAAGGCTAACACCCTGCCAAAAGATAGCCACAGGTGGACGTGCCCTCAGCGAGACTCAAAAGACGTGTACTATTTCCAAAGATAGCAACACCAAACCCGTGCTAATGACTGTCCGTCTCCAGGAGTGAGGCCGCACCGCCATATATAGCAAGCGGGGGCTCCAGGAAGCATCTGCAGGAGAACAGCGTGTTCAGCGAGCTCCTGAACGTGCCACGCTCTCAGGGCGCCGACATGTAAGGTCACCATGTGTCTGCGTCTGTCTTCGGAGGCCGCCCAGCCGGGGCGGCACGCGGCCTGTAAGGGCCTGTGGTGAGCACAGTTGGGCAGCTGAGCCGTAACTTCTGCAAATGGGAGCAAACCTCTGGAATGGTTTCTTGTGGGAACGGGGCTGTCGTCAGTGTTACTGACAGATGCGAAGGCACCTCATCTGGTTCTGGGGGGCCCGAGGTGCCACGGTAGGTAAGTTGAGGTAGGCCCCCTGCAGCTAGCTGCCATGCCCGCTGGCTCGAATGTCATTTTCTCCGTCATTTCTTGGTTCCACCGTCTGAAACAGCACACCGGCTTCCCTTGCCTGCTTTCACAGCACTCCAGGCCCTCTGGCATGGACGCAGGTGTTCACCGGCAAGTCCCTTCTGGAATGTGAGCCCCAGGGAGGCTCATCACAGGATTCCCAGGGCCTGGAGAGTTAGTCAAGTGGATTTCTGGTAGATGGTATCTCAGAGGAAGAGCCATGGGCTCACGCTGGGACCTGCTCACCAGAGGTTACTGCTCTGAACGGGCCTGAGACATGTTAGCGTCCTCGGCATGCCTAGCTGCACACGACAGCCTGCGGATCTGAAGCCGTGGGTTGTATGCTTCCTCTATACCTCGTCCTTGGCGCGAGTCCCTTCCACGTGGAGCCTTCCACTCATCTCCAGTGTCCCCAACACACGATTCTCACTTCCTTCTCCGGGCTTTTGTCTTCTTGTACCTACACCCCCCATCCCCCCTCCCCCATCAAAGGCCTTCCAACTCTTCCAGGGCAGCTAGAGACGATCCTTCCGATGACCAGCACATCCCCAACTTGGCTGACTCCCAGCGCTCACTGGCCTTGGGGCCCACCGCCCAGGGGGTGCTGCTGCCTGGCTCAGGCTCTTCCGAGGTCGGGAGCAAGTGGGGCTGACGGGCCCCCGAGTACTGGGGCCTGGGGATCTTCTGATGTCCCTCATAATGTTGTGTGTGTGGGGGGACACACAGAAGGTGCATGTGGAACCCTGTCGTTTAATTGTTCAGGCTCCATCCCTATGGGGACCAGGGACAGTTTGCTCACGTCTTCCTCTCTCTGGGTCACTGCTATGTGAGGATCCTTTGTTAAATTTGTACAGGTTTTACCAAAGTGTCAGAGGCATACAGTGGAAGGGTGACAGACAGGAGTCATCCCTCTCCCTGCGTGGTCACACTTCCCTGGACACTCTTCCAACCCTTCTTGCTCTTCCTTCTAGGCTTTTCTTCCTGCGTTGGTTTCCCATGGCTGTTTTTTTTTTTAATGCTTATTCATTTTTTGAGAGACATAGTACGAGCAGGGGAGAGACAGAGAATCCGAAGCAGGTTCCAGGTCCTGAGCTGTGAGCACAGAGCCTGATGTGGGGCTTGAAATCACGAACCATGAGATCATGACGCTTAACTGACTGAGCCACCCAGGTGCCCCCATCATGGGGCTGATTTTAACTTACCACAAACTTAGTGGCTTAAAACAACAGCTTTATTGTCCTACAGTTCTGGAGGTCAGAAGTCTGAAATGGGTGTCACTGGGCTAATGTCAAGGTGTTGGTGGGGGTAGTTTCTTCCAGAAGCTCCAGGAGAGAATCTGTGTCCTTACTTTTCCAGCTTCTAGAGGCTGCCTGTGTTCCATGGCCCATGGCCCTTCCTCCATCAGGCACATCCCTTGGATGTCTGGTTCCATGGCTCTTCTTCTCTGACCCTCCTGCTGCCCTCCCATATCTTTCAAGGACTCTCGTGATTACACTGGGTTCACTGAATGATCTGGGATCATCTCCCCACCTCAAAGTCCTTGACTTCATCACATCTGCTAAGTCTCTTTTGTCATGTAAGGTTCCAGGGATTAGGACCTGCCGACCACACCCCCGTATGAGCTTAAACTGTTATTTCTGGAGACCCCTCTTTTTCACGCGATCTGCTGATCTTTCTATTACGAGAATAGAATTTCTATTTACCCCACTGGCCCGCCCTGCCTCCCCCGGTATACTCCCCGTATTAAGACAGTGGAATAATTGTTCCCTGCAGAGCCAACTCATCTACTGAGATTTCATTCCCTTTCTCGGAGAACATTTTCTCCCCACACTTCGAGTTGCCTTTATCTCTGTCCTGCAATTTATTCCCATGTTTCTCCCAAAACCTTGCCTCCTCCAAGAGCCCCTGGACTTCCATGAGGGCCAGGCTGTGGTCTGGGCGCCTCACAGCAAGGCGGTTGGGTTTCAAGGGAGAGAGAGAGGCAGAGACAGGGAAGGGAGAGATATGGAGAGAGAGAAAAGAGATGTGTGGGGGGCGTCGTGGACAGAGGACAAACTCCAGAAGACTGAGGACACTGGTCGTGCTCCTACTGCCTTTGTGGCCTGGTCTCAGGAGCGGGCAGTGTTGCTTCTGATGCATTCCAGACATCAAATTCTATGCACAAAGGCCCTTGAGTTTCAAGGGGAGGCGGGCAGAGACACCGGCCCCCAAAGGGAGTATGGCAACATCTGGGCAGAATATGTGAGGACAGAAGTATTACAGTCATCAATTTTGGAAAATACTAATCTACGGTACAGTGTAATACCATTATGTCCTCAAACAAGAAATCTGCTAACAGACCGGTGCTAGCTGAATAAAAAAGTTATTTTTCTACTCCCTGCCGCTCGCTTGTCGCTGTGTGCCCAGTTACAGCGTGTGCTTCCCACTGTCCATGGACGACACCAGCACGAGCCTCTAGGAGACCTTGTCTCTCTGTTAGTTCCCTTCCTGCTGTCTTCATTTTATACGGCCTCCTCTGCTTTCTTTGCTGACTGTTAGAAAAACTGCTTTAACAATAATCTTTTCCTTCTAAGGATACATCCAGAAGTGGTTGCACTTTCTAAATCTCCCTTAGTAGTTTGCTTTAATCATCTGAGAAAATATAAAGCACTCTTGACAGGTTTTTGTTTGACGAGAAAGCTAAGGGGTCAATAGCCATACAGATTATAACCACTCCCCGTCACCCCTGTGGGGATTGTTTTTGTTTCAAAACCCACTGCTTTGAAAATAAGTAATTCTGTGCAACACAACTACAGTACAATGCATAGCATTTGCACCAGTTGATCCAAATCAACATCAAATACGGGCCTCAGATTATTTAGACAAAACGCAAACCTAAAAAATTATGTGGTTCTCTTCACAGTACCTGTGATATTACGTGTCACGTGATGGCGAGCAGTGGCTGTGAAAAAGCCAGGGTGCACAGCCCTGTGATTATGTATTTTGAGTGCCCCTGTGGTCACAAAAAGAAACCCTACCTCTTTGAGGCCTACAGATAGAAGGGCTGCTCAAACATCTATGACACCTCCTGTCTTTCATCTCAGCTCCTGATCACAAAAAAACTGTATTTGGCGCTCAGGAAGCCTCAGCCTCAGCCTCAGCCTCCAAGTGTGCTCTGCACTCCTGACCATCCTGTACAGTGGTGCATGTCATGCACTGAGCAACTTCAGGGACACCATTCTCATTGAGGTCTTCCTAGTTTTTTTGGTTTTTTTTTTTCCTGGCAGACAGCAATAACGTATCTTGAGGAAGGGATGCCTTTTTCTAATTCCTGTAGAGATGCATGCTACCTGGGAGGGGAAAGAACACTGTGACTAGAATCACCCTTCCCCAGATTAATAACAATGTTTGATGCTTATGTCACCTTGGGGTTCTTAATCTCTTCTGTAGTGCCATACACAGTCGATTTATTGACTTGTTTTCCTTCTTCCTTTGACTAACTGGCCCTTTCTCATTATTTTCTGTTTTTTTTTAATTGTTTTACATTTATTTATTTTTGAAAGATACAGTGAGTCAGAGCGTGAGCGGGAAGGGGCAGAGAGAGAAGACACAGAATCCGAAGCAGGCTCTGAGCCAGCGTTCAGCACAGAGCCCAATGCGGGGCTCGAACCCACAAATCGTGAGATCGTGACCTGAGCCAAAGTCGGACACTTAACCGATTAAGCCACACAGGCGCCCCTCTCATTATTTTCTGAATAGGGCTTTGCTTTGCTTCCTGGAATGGGAAAAAGAAAACAGTTCCGAGTTCTGCGGCTCTGCGGGAAGTTTGGGTTGCAGACAGCCTTGGGATTCGTATCCCCAGAATGTGGCGGCAGGTGGCTGTGAGGATTGAGTAGGCTCATCTGGTCTCAGACCCCCCCCCCCCCCCCCCCCCCCCCCCCGCAAAAGAAGGCAGAAGAGCACCCTCCTCAGGCTTGGGGAGTATGGAGAAGGACACACCAGGTCTTACCACTTTCTGAGGGATTTTTACTAAGTGAGGAGATCCCTCTTAGATTCTCTCTAGAGTCCCTCCTGGGAGGGGGACCCCTTCCCCCTTGTTTGTGTTGTCTCTTCCCTCTTCCTAGGAATCCATTGCCTTGATTTACCTCCTCTCCTATCAGAAATTCAGGGGTTTAATACATTTCACTTGTCAACGAATCTAGACAGGATGATTCTTAATCTCCGAGAACTGCTAATGGTAGAATTTCGGGCATTTCCAGAAAATGTTTTTTTTTAATGACTATTTATTTTTGAGAGTGGGGGATGGGGAGTGGCAGAGAGGGAGGGAGGGAGACCCAGGACTCAAAGCACAGGTTCCAGGCTCTGAGCTGTCAGCACAGAGCCGGATGCGGAGCTCAGACTCCCAAACCGTCAGATCATGATCTGACACGAAGCTGGATGCCTAACCGATCGAGTCCCCCCAGCTGCGATCTAGGGGATGATTGGAATGGTGGTGGCGGCGGGCTCTCACTCACCTGCAGGTGGCTGAAGCAGATTAGTTTGGCTCCATCGCGCTATCATGTTGGGCCTGAGACCAACGTTCATTTGATATGAATAAATAGAAACGGGACAATTTTAATATCTCTTTAGGAGTTCCCTCGGAGAAGTGGATCTGAGGAGGCCCATCTTTTTTTTCCCCCCACTCCTGGCAGTGCTGTGGTTAAGAAGTGGCCCTGTGATAGCCAGGCCACTGTCACTACAGCTGGGGTCCAAGCCAGCTTGGCACTGGGCTGTGAGGACTGGAACCAGGTGCAGTCTGGGAGGCTGGAAGCTCGCAAGGGGCTCGGGCGGGTACTGGTGCCAGGCTGTCTTCTCCTGGACAGCTGAGGTTGGGCTCAGCAGCTGGCGCCTCAGGGACAGAGGATCAAGTGTACAGCCCGTTCCCTGACCAGTGCGTGGGGGCATTTAGCCAAACCTTCCCCCTCTCCACCCAGACCTCAGGGTTGTGAGGCTGGTCATTCAAGGAGCAGTGGAGGGGGTTCTGGTTGGAGAGGCCGAGATGCAAAGCCTGGCTTTGTGCAACTCTGGACAAGTTCCTCAAACCTGTTGGCGCCTCGGTTTCCTCCTCTCTAAAATGGGAAGGGCAGAGCGCGCCCAGCAAGGTGGTTCAAGGATCAGTGAATCCTTCCGGGGAGAAGTCTGAGCACCGTGCCAGGCGCAAACACGAGCTGCGTTCATACATCTCAGAGGAGATCGACCCCGGATTTCCTGCTGGAATGTTCTCCCGTGCCTCAGATTTTCAGTGGGTGCAATGGCGACAAGGACTGTGACAAGCAGGAAAATCACGCGACCCCAGGTGCCCACCGACGCCTGCTAACCGGGTCGCCGCTTCCGGCCCCGGGAAGGGCACATTCAGGGCCTCGGGGTCCCGGGGCCTGGCTGGAGGCGGCAAGAAGCAGCCGAGGCAGCCCCGACGAGCCCTGCAGTCCTGGGGAGTGGGAGGGGGGCGCCTCCAGGACTTGTCCGGGAGCCAACACACTTCATGGCTCCCGGTTCAAGGGCGCGGTGCCAACCGGCGTCAGACCAACAGGAGAACAGGTTGTCTGGGTTGCTCTCGCGAGAAGACCCTCGCGGGCGTGGCGCCAGAGGCCTTCTCCGCGTTGGGCGGGGCTGCGAGACGGAAGGAAGAAGAGACACGGGCGACCGCGATCACGTGACAGAGCTTCCTGACACGGATTGGCCGGTAGCTCCCAGGCCACGCCCCGAGGGCCGGAACTTCGCTACGGGGAGGAAGGGGCTCTGCTGGCGGAGTGGCGTCCTCGCGCGCCCTCGGGTCGTGACGCGAGCCGTTTTGCAGTCGGTTTCCGAGTGGCTAGGTATACGGCTGCCTTTACTGTGCCGAGATTCGTGTCCTCCGGGACTCTGTTCCTTGGTCCCCAGCAACGTGCAGGGTAGCTCCCCCGGGTGGGGCTTTCCAGAGAAGGATCCAGGGCCGCAGAGGTGCTCTGGGGACGGAAGCCCGCCACGCGGCGTCACAGTTGTCCCGCTGTCGTGGTGCTTGAGGGAGGTCGTCCCCGCCCCGAGGGCACCCTCCCAGGAAAATCGTTGCAGAGGCCATTCTGTCCTCACCGCGGTCCCCGAACCCAGCCGGAGTTGCCTTCCACTCTGGTTCCCCCCAGGAAACCCGCATCGACCCTCAAGACCCCTCCCCGCTCCTGGCTCCGCCTCCGGGTTCCCCAAGGTGGCTCTGCAGTGAAACCTATGCGGTGACTTACAGTTGCAGAGGTTATTTCTCTTCTTTCGGGCAGAAGGTGGCAGACTGCTGCCGGCCTCATTCCTGCGTCTGCCAAAACACAGATGTAACTTCTGAGTGAATTCACAGCAGAACCTGCTCAGGATTCCCAGAAGCCCGGCTTAAGTGGACCACGGGTGTCCCTCCTCCACGTCTTCCTCCAGCTCTTTGTAGCTCCAAGCATGATGTGAACCACCTACTCAAGGAGAGCCGGAGAGCCCCGCGGGGCTCCCGGTCTAGAAGGGAGAGAGAACCAGTCCTTGTTAAACAATTACAGTGCAGTATGTCACGGCTCCCGTAGCCAAGCAGCCGCGGTTAGGGGTTTATTCGTTAAATACGATGACCTTATGAGTTGGATGTTTTCTCCATTTCACGGAGGACTCTGAGACTCAAGAAGTTGTGAATTATCCAGGGTCACACAGCCAGTATGATTGGCAGAGGATTCAAACCCAGATCACTCTGACCCCAGAGTTCAGGGTCTTCTCAGTCCAGCCTTTCCACTCACCCCCAGTTAGCAAGGTAAGATGCTGGGGGCGGGGGTGCGCAAGCTATTGACTTTGCTCACACAAGTCCAAGACCACCTTTATAGTTTCATTTGAACTGGTCTTTTAGACCAAGTGGCCTTGACGGATGTGGAGGAGAGGGAAAGTGTTTCACACAAAAGGAACAGTGCAAAGCACTCAGTATAAAAGAACAAGGATTCTTCTAGTGGCCTTTGAACCCACACGTGTTGTTCCAATGTCCTTCCCATGTTTCACATTTGGAGCCACTGCTGGGCATCACCTGGTTGTCATGTGAGTGCTTGCGCTCAGACTTTCCCAGGTTCAACGCTTCCCCTTCTCTGCCACATCTGGCTAGTCTTCTGAGTGGGTCTCTGGTCAGTGACTTCCCTGCACCCCGACATTCTTGTAGGAACCCAGGCTTCCAAGACCAGGTTGTGTCTCAAGCTCCCTTCTCACATCCACAGATTTGCCAAACTCTAGTGAGTTCCCACTGCCTGGAGATAGCCCACTTAGCGCCGTAGCTAGCAAACTGATTCTCCTGTTTAGGCACGCGGCGTGCGCCCTTGCGGCCTGGCTGGGTGTACCACTGACTAATCAAATCCACTCATTTCATCTTGCTGAACCTCTAGGGGTTGCTGGGTGTTTGTACCACGTGCATCCTGAATGCTGATGCTCGTGTCCTTTTGCTCCGCGCTCTGAGCCTGGCCTGGGCCTGAAAGACCAACACCAGGGGGACACCTGGATTTCCAGCTCGCTCAGGGCGGCGCTTGAGGCCTCTGCCTCTAGCCTCTCTCCTTTTTGATCCATCTTCAACTCACTTAAAAGACAAATTTTCCTCCAGTAAACATATATTTTACCTGTATTGGCATAATTAACATATGAAAAAGCACTTTCTTTTTTACTTTTTTAGTTTTTAAATTTTTTTTCTGGAGTAGAATTTAGTGATTCATCACTTGTATATAACACCCAGTACTCTCCTGAATGCCCATCACCCATTTAGCCCATCCCCCCACTCCCCTCCCCTCCAGCAATCCTCAGTTTGTTTTCTGTATTGAAGAGTCTCTTATGGTTTGCTACCCTCCGTTTTTATCTTATTTTTCCTCCCCTTCCCCTATGTTCATCTGTTTTGTTTCTCAAATTCCACATATGAGTGAGATCATATGATACTTATCATTCTCTGACTGACTTATTTGGCTCAGCATAATACACTCTAGTCCATCCATGTTGTTGCAAATGGCCAAGAGTTCATTCTTTTTGATCACGGAGTAATATTGCATTGTATGTATATATATACACCCCATCTTCTTTATTCATTTGTCGGTCGATGGACATTTGGGCTCTTTCCATAATTTGGCTGTTGTTGACAGCGCTGCTGTAAACATAAGGCTGCATGTGCCCCTGCAAATCAGCGTTTTTGTATCCTTTGCATAAATACCTAGTAGTGCAATTACTGGGTCGCAAGGTAGTTCTATAAAAATGCACTCTTTTCCATATATAGTTTGATGACCTCAAAAAACTTACTATGCACATTGTAGTCACCACTACCCACACTGACCTACAGAATATTTCCACTCCCATCCCAAAAGTCCCTAGTGTCTCTTCCCAACTGCTTTTCACCACATCATGGACCTATGTAATTGATTTGATTTTTATCACCACAGGTTAATTTCCCATAAATATCATCCAGTAGTACCGTTGACCTTGAACAACATGAGTTTAATCTGCAGGCATCCACTTATATGTGGATTTTTTACAGTACTGTAAATGTATTTTCTCAGTAACATTTTCTTTTCTCTAGCTTACTTTATTATAAGAATATGGCATATAATACACATAACAGTACAAACTATGTGTTAACCAACTACTTATGTTACTAGTAAGGATTATGATCAACAGTAGGCTATTAGGCGTTAAGTTTTGCGGGAGTCAGAATTTATACATAGCTTTTTGACTGTGTAGGGAGTTTAGTGCCTCTAACCTCCATTGTTTGAGCGCCAGCTGTAGTCTGTGCCTGACTTCCTCCACTCAGCATGTCTGTCACTTTCCTCTATGTATCAGAACTAGTTTTTGCTATGTGGTATCACACTGTTTAAATACACTAACATCTGTTTATCCATTCACCTATTGATGAACATTTGAATTGTTTCTAATTCTTGGCTATTATGAATAAGTCTACTAGCAACATATGAGGATGAATCTCTTTGTAAGTGTATTTTCATTTTGTTTGGGTAAGTACCTAGAAGTGGGACATCTGGGTCATATAGTAAGTGTAAATGCAAGTTCACAAGAAACTGTCAAACTTTTCCAAGTGGTTGTTCCATTTTACATTAAAAAAATGTTTTTAATGCTTATTCATTTTTGAGAGACAGAGAGAGACAGAGCGTGAGTGGTGCAGGGACAGAGAGAGAGGGAGACACAGAATCCGAACAAGGCTCCAGGCTCCGAGCTGTCAGCACAGAGCCCAACGCAGGGCTCAGACTCACAAACTTCGAGATCATGACCTGAGCCAAGGTCGGACGCTTAACCGACTGAGCCACCCAGGCGCCCCCATTTGACATTTTTACCAGCTGTGGATAAGAGTTACAGTTTCTGATAATGTCACCAACACTTGGTAATGTCAGGGTTTTAACTTCTACTGGTCTAATGGGTATGTCGTGGTATCTCAAAACATGGCATAATTTGCTGTGATGTGCAGTTGTGAAGGTCACATTGTCGAGCATCTGGCTTTTGTTTGCTTCCTTTGAATAGCGCAGATCTTTATTCTGGCAAGCGGTTAATCTGCTTGTAGTTTGCCTAGATTTTTTTCAATTCCTGTTCGTAATCTTTGTTGCGGCAGGTCTAGTGGCTTTTATTCTTTACCCAGACTAGCCACTGTTCTCAGGCACGGGCTTTCATGAGCCCGTGGGTGGACGGCCGGAATCGCAAGGTGGCCACGTTGTGTGTACCACAGAGTGTCCTCACAGATGAGTGTGCTGGTGCTGTGTCAGCCTCCCTCAGTCCTTCCTGGCCTCTGGACTGGCACTCAGAGCCCTGACAATGTCTCACCTGGCGGGTTGAATGCACACGGGGTGGGATTTAATTTGTTTTAAGTACAAGAATGGAAAGGATACTCTTGTACTTCCAAATTTGTGGATTTAGAATTCTCGTCACAGAGAGATTTGATTTCCCTTTCTGGTTTTATTAGGGTCTAAAAAGGAAACAGAAATCAAAGCAGGTTTTTTTTTTTAGTAGAATTTAATATAAAGATCTGTCAACGAGGTGTTAAGTTATTTATTAACTAGCCGATTGAAAGGTTAAACTCCATATTGTGGAGGAAGCCATTGCAGGAGGCTGTTTCTCTTCCATTGGGGGTACAAAGTGAGGAAATTGGAATTAACATTTAGGAGATGGGCAGATGGCACCGCGGAGGTGAACGTCTAAGGTTCTAAGACTCTATGGAGGAGGTCCTGAAGCCTGGGCTGATGGACGCCTGTCACAGGGTGTGCCATGAGGCTGGTGTTGCTGGTGGAAAGCTCCAGAACCGAGTCCAAAGGGAAGCAACAACAGCCTTTCCCAGGACGCCGAAGGGCTGTTGGTGTGAGGCTGGGGGCACAGGCAGCAGACAGATATTCTGGTTGGCAGGTATCAGCAACGGTTTGAGGCGGAAAGGAAAGGAGGTCATTGAGATAGAGCAAACACCCGTGTGGGGACAGCCCGGGATTGACACGCGGGGAGGTTCTGAACCTCAGTGCGCCGGGCCCTCAGCTGCCAACGTGCCTTCTCTGCTGGGCTCCGTGGTGCCCGGGCCAGAGGTCTGTGAACTACCTTCCTGCTCTACCAGCTGCTCCCTGTGCTGACGAAGGGGGCGAAGGGAGCACAGGAGGGAGACCGCAGGGCTGTAGGAGGAGGCGGGGAAGGGCTGTTTCCTGTCTGCTTCCTGCTGGACCAAGAGATTATGACCTGAGCTGAAGATGGATGCTTCACCGACTGAGCCACCCATGCTGTGGGGTCTGAATAAAGGTCCAGGGAGTAGGAAAGGAGGCAAGGCTTGTGGCAAAGAGGGACTCGGGGACCCCCCTGGGGCTAAACTCCTAAGACTGATGCGTGGACATCATCCAAATCACTTTGGTTTTGCTGAGAAGAGACACCATACATTCATGAACTGTTTTCTTTGATGAATGTTTTAAAAAACCCACTCTAGTCTTTTGTAATCTTTCCTCTCCGTCATCTGTCAGTGTAGAGGCAGCAAGCCCAGTGGAAAGTTTGGGGTGCAGAGGGCACGAATGGAGGTCTATGAGCCACGTTTGGTGTATTTGTTAATAGCATGGGCACCAGACTGAAAATCCCAGCACTCACCTCTCCAACTCATTAAACCTCTCTGTGCCTCAGTTTGCTCATCTGTAAAATGGAAGTACAACAGTGCCCACCTGGCTGGACTGTCATGAGGGCTCGAGAGTTAACCTTTGTAAAGTGCCCAGAAGCTGCTACATAGCCTCACTTCGCACGGCCTGGCTTCCCTTGTGTGATTGTTGGTAAGCTCACTTAGATGCCCTTACACTGGGAAACGACCCCACACCTTCTGGTTCCCGGGTGTAGGGTATAGTTACAAACTTTTCCTGCGGCCAGGGGCTCCTGTCAGAGGTATCAGACTGCATAGTGGACACTGGTCACCGCTGTGGGGCGCAGGTGATGGGTGGGTGTGTCCTGGGTGTTGGCTGGATGACTCTGACCTTGGCTCGCAGTTACCCCAAGGCAGAGCTCAGCAGTTCAGTGCGTCCCAGAGTTAAATCCCGATGCTGGAACAGATCAATAGGATACGGAAGACTTAGCTCTTGGTTTTTGTGAAATTGCAAACTCTAAAGCAAAACTGCCCCCAAACTGGCTTCTTGTCCTGCTCCGGGTCCTGCTCCCAGACTGGAATCTGCCGCTGCCCTCTGCCTGTCTCCCTCCTGAGCAGGTCCCGAGCGCCCCAGATCCCACAGCCACTAACCCCTGTTCTCTCCAGTTTGATTCTCAGTCAACCCAAGGGCCTCCTGGGGTTGCTGATCACAGGTGCTTCTTGGCCTCGTTCGATCACGTGGGTTGTGTGTGAACATCATGTGGCATGTGGGACTGGGAGCCTGAGCATTCGGTCCCCACGGCTGTGTCATGTGTGTCGTCTCCAGGACTTTCAAGCCTCTCTGGAAACAGCTCGTTTCCATGGTCCCCTACCCCGACCCACAATCCTAAAGTCCAGAAAGCTCTGGATTTTTTTTTTTTGAAATCTCTGGATTTTTAAAAAATAATTTACTATTTACTATTCACCATTTTTGTTTTTTAAGTTTTTTAAAAATTTGTTTTTGAGAGACAGAGAGAGACAGTGAGAGTAAGGGAGGGTCAGAGAGAAAAGGAGACACAGAATCTGAAGCAGGCTCCAGGCTCTGAGCTAGCTGTCAGCACAGAGCCCGATGCGGGGCTCGAACCCATGAACCATGAGATCATGACCTGAGCTGAAGCCGGATGCTTACCTGACTGAGCCATCCAGGCACCCTGAAAGCTCTGGATTTTAAAGGAAGTGTTCCATTACATGGCAGCAGGCTCGTTTGGTAGCAAATCCATGACTCGCACTCAGGCCACGTGTATCTCACGTAGTGTGAATCTTTACATTTTGCTATGAGAATGCTAATGTGTTTGATTACAGGGTGCTGGGGCAGACTTTAGTGGACCACTATAAATATGTGGTCTGCACCACTTACACACACACACATACATATACTGGAATACTACTTGGCAATAAGAAAGAATGAAATCTTGCCATTTGCAACAACATGGATGGAACTAGAGGGCATTATGCTAAGTGAACTTAGTCAGAGAAAGACAAATACATGATTTCACTTATATATGGAATTTGAGAAACACAACAACAGATGAACGTAGGAAAAGGGAAGGAAACATAAGATAAAAATAGAGAAGGAGACAAACCATAAGAGACTCTTCAACACAGAGGACAAACTGAGGGTTGCTGGAGGGGAGGTGGGTGGGGGATGGGCTAAATGGGCGATGGGCATAAAGAGGGCACCTGTTGGAATGAGCACTGAGTGTCCTATGTAAGTGATGAATCACGGGGTTCTTCTCCTGAAGCCAAGACTACACTGTATGTTAACTAACCCAAATTAAACAAACAAAAAAGAAAGATAGGCACCACTGTCTTTTTGAAATCTGGACTAGATTTGTCTGTCTCTAAACTTGCTGAGCATAGAAACTGCTCTTTCGAGCTCTGCCAGACCACGCAGCCTGAGACCTGATTGTCCCCATAAAGACGCACTGAGGAAATGCATAGACGCTCAGAAACTCGCCTGAGTGCTCAGATTTACGTGCGCCCAAATAACTGGCTCACCCCTGAAGACAGAGCCCCTCTAAATGTCTTCTGATTGATTTAGCTCACGCCCTGAGTATTCTGTTGTTATTAACGTGTTCTCAAATATTTTTGTCTGAAGAGTTGTCCTTGTCAAAGGCTTTTCTCATCTAGGGGACTGACGTTTTGTTCTTTCTGTTGAGATTACTCTCAACTCCTTTCTGCCAAAGTCGCAAACATGCTCACAACCCCCAAATGATCTGATAAGGGGCCCTCAATAGGGGTGTGGGTGTCTGGCAGGTGGGGAGCCTGGCCCCTGCTTATCCACTAGGTTCTGCGTCAGAAACCCCAGTGGGTGTGGGTGTGACAGGAGGCCAGGCAGAGCAGAATGCCTTTCCTGAGGTGTGAGAGGGAGTCACGGATACTTACACATTCGTAGGTGTTCTAAAACACTTGTAAGATGCAAACCTTCCACTGACAACATCTTGGGATTCTCCAATATTTATTGAGAGGAGAGCTCAGTCATGTTCACACTGAATTTCAGGTGTGATCTATGAGCCACCGGCCCCCTCATCCACTACATCTCTGGTCTTGAAACTTCACCCCCCCCCACACCCCGCCATGGACCCCTGATGCTGATGGTAGGTATCTTCTAGGTTTCATTTCTTTGTGAAACACTTTGCTCCCACTTTGGGGTCTTCTGCTCAACCAAATCTGCCTCTTCAAGATTCTGTTCAAAACCCTCTCTTCCAAGGAACCTTTCCTAAAAACCAGCTCCATCTGCTGATTTCTTATAATTAGCCTTCCCCACGTGGTTGGTGAAACGAGGTCTAACAAACACAGTTTGATGGCTACAAGCATTTGCATTCATGTGACTCGTCTCTTGAATTGCTTGCTTAAATTCCCAGGAGTCAGTTTGCTGGATCAAAGCAGATAGACGTTTTTAGGGCCGACAGAGTTCATTCATCCACAAAATAGTTGTGCATCTGTTGGGTGCAGGACTGTGCCGGGGGCTGGCGGCCCCACAGTGAACCGAGCAGCGGACTCGCAGCCTCCCTGGATCTGACCTCAATCCGATAAACAAGCAGATACGTAGAATAGCACATGAGTGATGGGCATGGAGACAGACGAGTAGGGTGGGAAGATTAGAGGTGCCTGTGGGCAGTGAGGAGGGGTAGGGAGTTGCTGTTTCATACAAGGAGCCCAGGAAAGGCCTCGGTGTTGAGAGGTGATGTCTGAGCAGAGACCTGGAAGGCAGAACTGAGGGAGCCATGTTGATACTGTGTAAGGGAGAACAACTCAGGCAAATGAACAGTAGGTGCAAATGTCCTGTGGCATAAGACTCCTTCAGAGATTTCCTTTATGTGTATGTTGGTACACCTCATGGTGTCCCACAGGTCTCTGAGGCTCTATTCATTAAAAAATGAATTCTCTTTTGTTTCTTCTGTGAACCGAATGTCTCCCCGTCCCCCTAATTTGCATACTTGAAGCCCTACTCATCAGTGTGATGGTGTTTGGAGATGGGGCCTTTGGGAGGTAATTGGGTTTAGAGGAGCCCATGGCAGTGGAGCCCCATGGTGAGACTTCAGAAGGGGATAAAGGGACCAGAGCTCTCTCTGCCCCTTGACGACACAGCAAGAAAACGGCTATTTGTAAACTAGGAAGAGAGAGAGCTCTCACCAAAAATCCAACCCTGCGGGCTCCCTGATTGGGGACTTTCGGCCTTCAGAGCTGCGAGAAATCATTGTTGTTTGACCCATGTGGCCTCTGGTCTTCTGTCATAGTGCTGACTTGACAGAGATCCTTCTCTTCCTCGGGTTGGGTAATCTCAGCTGGCCTGTCTTCAAACCTGAGCCTCACTGATGCGTTTTGTGAAAAGTCTACGTATGTATGTGTGTGTTTAGAGCACACGCTGGGGAGGACGGTTAGCTGACTGAGCCACCCAGGGGTCCCCCCGTAATCCATTTTTCCATGGCAGTTACTGTACTTTTCAGTAAAGGTAACTAATTGATATATATATTAATCCCCATTTCTTTCTTTTTTCTTGAGAGAGAGAGAGAGAGAGAGAGAGAGAGAGAGAGAGAGAGAGAGAGAAAGAGAGAAACAGCGTGCTTGCAGGGGAGGGCCCAGAGAGAGAGGGAGACGCAGAATCCGAAGCAGGCCCCAGGCTCCTAGCTGTCAGCACAGAGCCCGACACCAGGCTGGAACTCACGAACTGTGAGATCATGACCTGAGCCAAAGTCAGATGCTTAACCGACGGAGCCCCCCAGGCACCCCAACCCGTTTCTGTATCAATATCATCTATTTGGTGTGTCATGGTCGTGGTGAGTAGGGAAGGGTTAACATTAGGCAGGGAGAGATAAGAGGCCCACGCCTTCCTGTCTTCTCCAGATCTGCCCTCCTCACCTCCTGCAGCCCTTTGGGTGGATTTATAATAGCTGAGCTGACATCTTTATCCGGGAAGTTCAACATTCAGGCTTCCGCGGGGCCAGTTTCTGACTGCGCTCCCCAACCCCACCGCTGTGGGCTGTATTTCCTGTATCTTTACATGTCTAATAACCTTTTTTACCCCTGAAAACTGGACACGCCGAATAATATGCCGTGGTGACTGGAAATCACACCTCCCGGTCTGTCGGCGGCAGCAGCTGCTGTTTCCTGACGTCCGTCGTGTCTGTTCTCGGTCACGTGTGCCGCTGGGATTTCTAGGGAACTTCCAGACAAGACGATGTCTGGGAATGGGGCTTTGAGGGGAGCCCCACGCCCGCACAGCCTCCTCTGGGAAGAGGAGGAGGGGTCTAGGGACGAAGTGAAAATGCTACAAGGCTCCCATTTCTTACCGAGGCTCAGTCATTTTTCTGGAATAAATCTCCTGGAATTGTTGCGAGTCCCTGGCTAATTTCCAGGGCTGTGAACACGTTGCCCTTGATGGTCACTTGCAGCGGAACGCAATTTCAGCACGTGCCTGAAACTTACTTTCACATCGCTTACATCCTGATTTGCACAATTCTGCTCCCCATTCAGTAGCTTCCGTCCTTAATCCAGCCCACCCACAGGCCATCAGACCCTTCCTGGCCGTGGCCTCTCTGTGCTAGCTCCTGCCTCGCTGTGACCCTGACCTTTAGCCCTGAGCCCGAGTCACATGCAGGCACTTCCTTCTCCATGTTCAGCTGAAAACAGGGACTGTTTTCTGATTATATGATCATCACGCTTTCCATGACTAATGATTGGAGATCTGACTGTGCTTCATATCTAGACTGCTCAGCCTAGTTTTCTTGATATACTTTTAAAAATGGAAGAACAGATATAATGAACTAGCACTTTTGTAGGGAAAGGGACTATGAGTGAAAATCCCAAAGAAGCAGGGGCAGGGGGGCGCGGGTGGAGATAAAGGGATTGAGCCGGGAGGGAAGGCAAGCGGGTTTGTCTTCTTCACCAGAGAGGCCGGGTAGGTGGCTGGTCCTGTAAACTGCCTCCAGGGAGGCTGTCTGGTCTCAGAACTGTCCTGGATGAGGGAGGCTGGGTGGATTTGTCCTCTGGGTCCTGTTCTGTGTCCCATTGTCAAAGTTCCCCTCCCAGAGCGCCGGTCTCCCTCACTTGTGGGGCGCAGCTGCCCCTTCTCAGGCCAGCCTGGCTATTTCTCTTAGGGAACATGTGACTTTTGTTCTGTCCTTCCACAAGGCCCTTCTGGTGGTGGGATAACTCTTACCCTCTGTGTTAAAAGTGGTCCCGCTGGGTGAAATGGTCCCCAGGACGTGTCCCACAGTCCAGGATGCTGTCACGTTCATGGCCTTCATCCCAGGGCTGAAAGTGTCGGGCAGTGGGGGCAGCACACGGAGAGGCTGGGGTGGTGACATCAGCCAGGTCTCACCTGATCCGTGTGTACAGAGTGTCCCGCTCACTTCTGCCTCTGACACGCCCTAACTGCTTTTCCTGGAGCAGAATGTCCTCATCATGACAGATGTCTGTGCTTCTGTGCATGTGTTTACATCGTCTCTATTTCTCCCTTTGCTGACCTGTTTTGCCTCCTACTTCTCTGCCTTCTGCCCCTTCCCTCCTTAGCTCAGCTTTGGAAGAACCTTACGGATCATTTAGAGCAGAGATCCTCAAACTTGAACGAGCATCGGAATTACCCAGAGGTCTCGTTAAAGGCAGAGTGCAGGTCCCATCCCAAACCCCCAAGGTCCTGGCCCAGTAGTCTCTGGTGGGACCTGGGAATTTGCATTTCTACCAAGTGCCCAGGTGCTGCGGGCCCAGGGACCACACTCTGAGAAGCCCTGCAAGGCCACCTTCTTGCAGATGTATAAGGCACATGCACAGCGGCTGGGAGTGAAGACTTGAGGTCCGGCTTGCCTGGGCTCCCATCCTGGCCATGGGCAAGTTCCTTAACCTCTCTTTGCCTCAGCTTCCCCATCTGCGAAGTTGGATGGTGATCGGGTTGTGAGGGGTTGGAGTGGTGCCTGCCTCCTTCTTTTTATTTTATTTTTTGTTTTAATTTTTTAAATTTATTTTTGAGAAAGAGACAGAGTGTGAGCAGGGGAGGGACAGAGAGTGAAAAAGACACAGAATTTGAAGCAGACTCCAGGTTCTGAGCGATCAACACAGAGCCCAACTCAGGGCTTGAACTCATGAACCACGAGATCATGCCCTGAACCAAAGTCGGACACTTAACCGGCTGAGCCACCCAGGCGCCCCAATGCCTGCCTCATTCTTCAGTCTGTATACATGTAGGCTGACGTCATTCTTGTTTTGCTCGTGGGGAGAGGGAAACTGAGGGAGTGAAATTCAGGTCCAAGCTGGCAAGTGGCACATTCTAGAAGCCTAGACTCCTTGTTTTTTCACTCCGGGGGATTAACTTTTCCGCTTATGACACACCTCCTTTTGGTCATGGAGCTCTTGAGGAAGTCTGTTCCTCAGCCCGGAAGAACGTGGTGCTGTTTTGCAGAGACCCCCCCAAGTTCACCCAACACTTGGGCTGGAGGAAAGGATGGAATTGGCGGCAGATGGAACATGGTGGGGGATGGTCCAGTCCCGGCTCTTGAACTTCCAGCCTGTACGTCTCAGGGTCTGGTTCCCCATGTGGTGGCTGACAGGCATACCTGGCTCTGCGGCGTGCGCAGACGCCGTCTCTGACATCGGCCAAGGGTGTGGCCCCGAGTGAGCACTCCGCGGGCTTTTGTTACCAGGTCTCCCACAGCCAAACAGTGACGTGTCGGAAATGCTGCCAACACAGGTTTTCTCTGTATTAATGGTCCCGTCGGGTTAAACCAGCATCTCCTGATCTCTTCAGGAGGCCTTCTGAGGTGTGGGCCCAGCTGTCAAAACAGATGGTCCTGAAAAGTATCCTTTATGGAAACTCTTAAAGGTAAATGGTCCCAGGAGTAACCTCATGATAGAGTGGCCACGGCCCCACGGCCCCCACGGTGCCCTCTGATTGCCTTACAGAACAACTCACGTCTTCTCTATTATTTTAGACCGCGTGTTCCCTAAAAGGAGCCAGGCTGGCCAGAGAAGGGGCGGCCAAGTCCCGGGAGGGGCTCCAGCCCCTGGGAATTCCTGCCTGGGCGGCATAACTCTTGGAAAATTTCCTGCTGGTTAACAACTCTAGGTCTTGTTCAGATGGATTTTTCTCCTATGAGACTTAAGAGATGAGGTGCACAAGGCAGAAATATTGTGATACATGTGTCACCGAGCCAGGTGAGTGGTGGCGGCGGGCAGGAGTATTCCTGGAAATCGCTCATGCACTAGACCAGCTGGCGATAACCTACCTTTACATGGAAGTGATTGCGAACCACATACGTCTATATTATTAAACCCAAACTAATAGTAAACCCAACCCCCTTAGTGAGATACCCAAAATTGCTATAGATCCTGCAGTTCTACCAGTCATGAGAGGAAGTGTGACACAGGACAAGTGAAAGTGGACAGAGACGGTGGTCTAATTCTTGGGTCCATGTATGTTGATGTTATTCAACAGCTTTGGAAACAAATTTCAGCCAATATGTTTCCAAAGAGTTATTCTGATTCATTTTCTCTCTCTGTCTCTCTTTTTTTCACCACCCCCCTCCTCCTCTGAGATTCCAATTACACGTATGTTGGATTGTTCCATATTGTCTCATATTTCTCTCATTTTTTTCATATTTTTTCCTATGTTTCCATTTAGAGAATTTCTCCTGATGTGTTTTTAAGCTCACTAGACCTTTTGTTCTGCTATTAAATTCCCACTTATTGAATTTTTTACCTTGGTATTATATTTTTTAGTTCTATAATTTCCATTTGGTTCTATTTTGGGGTTTTCACTTCTTTGCTGAAATTCTCTATTTTTCTCCTCATTTTGCCTGTATTTCCACGAAAAATGTTCACACTTATACATTAATAAATTTAACGTCTTTATTTGCTCATGCCCGTTCTGGGTTATCTATGAGCCTGTTTCTATTTCTGTGTCTATAGTCGGCTCCATCACGGTCAGAATAGTGCGTCATGGCCCCCTTGTCCTCACCCATGGACGGGCTCCTACTATTCTCCAGTCAGTGTTTTCAGTGATTATGGGTCATCAATGCGGTTGTCCTGTTGTCTGGATTGTTGGAATCCCTCTCTTTCCTCCTGCTCTGATCCTCGGCTCACACAGGTTGTTTAGCTGTTGATGATTTACTCTAGATACTCATTTTGTAAGGTTCGCTGGGATGCCTTGTCACCTACCTTGTTATAGGAGTTCCAGATCTTTGATTGTGATAAAGGGATTGCTTGGTCTCTTTTCTATGTGGGAATTTGAGGACATTAAAGTATTATGCTCTATAATCTCTCTAGAATTCTTGTCATAATTACCATAAATTTTTTTTAATGTTAGTTTTTTGAGAGAGAGAGAGAGAGGGCACGAGCAGAGGAGGGGCAGAGAGAGAGGGAGACACAGAATCCAAAGCAGGTTCCAGGCTTTAAGCTGTCAGCACAGAGCCCGAGGTGGGGCTAGAACTCAGAAACCATGAGATCACGACCTGAGCCAAAGTCAGATGCTTAACCGACTGAGCCACCCAGGCACCCCTATTGTCATAATTATCTTTAAAGGATGAAGAGGACAAAAAAGAATTTTAGTGATGATGCCCTTCTGATGTCAGTCATTTGGTATAATTCTAGAGAGGATGGTTCTCTCCCAGTTCGGTGGCCAGACAAGGCCATATCACCCTCTATGACTGTTTGGATGCACCCCCCTCCCCAAAAAACCCTGATCTGGTTCCTTCACATCTTATAATTTCTCCGTTAGGAGCTGAATTGTGTTTTCCCCAAATTGTGTTGAAGTTCTAACCCCCAGACCTCACGGAAGTAGACCCTCTAAAGGGTAATTAAAGTGAGGTCAAATGGGCGGGCCCTAGTCCAATCTGACTGTATCCTTATTTGAAGAGAAGATTAAGACACAGAGACACACAGAGGAAAGACTGTGTGAAGGCACAGGGGAAAGGCCTATGAGAGAAGCCAAGGACCAAGGCCTCAGAAGAAACCAGCCCTCCTGACCCGTTGATCTCAGACTCCCAACCTTCAGATCTGTGAGAAAATAAAAGTCTTTGGTTTAAAGCATGCAGTCTGGGGTATTTTGTTATGACAACCTTAGCGAACTAACCCCCCCCTCCCCGCCCCGGCGCCTCTCTCTCCCTCTCTCTCTCTCACTTACACACACACACACACACACCCAGGGCTTAGGAGCATCTCACTCTGCTTGCGGGAATCTGCTCCCAGTTCCCCAAGCCCTGTGTTGAAAGATTAGACCAGGGCTCTATTTTCATCTTTGACATCTAAGATGAGTTCTGGAGACATTTCACTTCTTCAAAAACTGTTTTGTGGAAAGAATAAGTTGCAACAATTTTTATTTTATTTTGTGATCTTGGCTCAGGCATAACCAGAAGGCGTTTGACCTTTTAGATTTTCTTATTACCTGTTCTTATTATAGCTATGCCTGGAAGTGTTTAAATTATACTAAATATATTCTCTGCATTCCTCTCCCCCTCACCTCTGAGTTTCTCCCCAAGGGCTTTCTGGGGAGGGAGCGTGGTGGGAAGTAAGGGAGCCTTGGTGGTGGAGAGAAGTGGGTTCAAACCTTTAGTCTGCTGGTCACTTGTGAGGCGTTGGTAAGGCACCAAACATCTCTGAGCCTTTGCTTCTTTGTACCTGTGAAATGATGTCCCTTTTTGAAGGACGGGTGTGAGGGTTACTTGAGATAAAGGCCTAATTTGCTTCCTGGCACAGTACACCGAATAAATGCTGTTTTCCATTGTTTTCTCTTCCCTTTCTCAACCACAGTCAGCCAGAAAAAGCAATTCAGCACCAGAGAAAATTCCAGTTAGTTGAATATAGGTTGACATTTGCGTAAGTTAGAAACGTATTACTTACTGCACTCCAAAATAAATATCATCGGCAGGAGTTCAGAGGGGTGCTGCTTCCAATCCCAGGGAGCACGGCACTGAGCTGTTGTTCTAACTGCTTTCGGAGTATGGTCTTCTCTGTGGACACGGAGGCTATTTCAAGCCATTGACCGGCATTGTGTTTATTCGGTAACTGGCAAGCTGGTGTCCACCTAGTGGTCAGCAGGAGACAGCCCGTTTCAAAAAGGGATGAGAAGACAGTTCGTATGATCCGCTGGGCAGAAGCCTGCAGGGCCATTATCCATTCATCCTCTCCTCCCCATTTACAGGGACCAGGCCATGGGCAGCTCAAGATGGGAGGCATGGCAGGGGGCACGGTGCATCTGCACGCGCTGTGATCATGTGGGGCTGGGAAGGGAAGTTCTGCACGAGAGAGAGTCATCACATGAAGAGGCATATTGGTGAATGCTTTTCTTAAAATATTGTGAAATATTTCAGACATTCAGGAAGGTTCATAACGCACTCGGCACAGTTACCAGCCAGCTCTGTTGAGTGCTAACATTTTGTCACACTTGTACCCTATGTCTTTACGAAGCAAAGCAGTACAAATGCTGGCATAGCTCCCAGTGTACCCTTCTAGGACCCCTTTCTCGTCCCAGTCCCCCACCCAGAGGTAGCCACCACCTTGAATTCCATGTATGTCTTTAATGGCATTTAAAAATTCTACTAATCGGGCACCTGTGTGGCTCAGGTGGTTAAACATCCAACTTTGACTCAAGTTGTGGTCTCATGGCTCATGAGTTTGAGCCCCAAGTCGGGCTCTGTGCTGACAGCTCAGAGGCTGGAGCCTGTTTCGGATTCTGTGTCTCCCTCTCTCTCTGCCCGTCCTCCACTCATTCTCTCTCTCTCTCTCTCTCTCTCTCTCTCTCTCTCAAAACTAAGTAAACATAAACTTTTTTTAGAAGTAAAAATAAGTAAAAATTCTACTGACATCCCATGTGGGAATCTATGTTTTTGCATGTTTTCAAAATGTCACACTGGATGTATTTTTTCTATTATAAAACAAATAATGCAATAACCTTCTTGTGCCATTTTCCCTATGGAAGTTCTGCAAGAAGTTATTACTTTCCTAGAAGTAGATTCAGGAGCAAGTATTTTCTTTCCAGAGAGATTGTGCCAAATTACTTTCAGTTTGGTAATTGTACCAAATTACTCTTCACCAAATTACCCGGTGCTGTAAGTGGTCTCATTGCTCTATGTCTGCATTGATAGTGAAATTGTTTGAAATATTTTCAAAGTGGATAGTTATGTAATACTTCACAGTGTTTTAAGCTGCATTTCCCTGATTAATATTTATACTGGGCATCTTTTTAAATGTTTCTTGGGCTTGCATTTCACTCTCTTGTGAATGGGCTATTCATATCTTTTGCCTTCTATTTTCCCATTGGATTTCTTCCCTATCGATTCTCAAGTGTTCTGTATATATTCCAGATAATGAGTCCATTTTTTTCCAGTTATATGTTTGCAAAAGTCCCAGCCCATGACTTACTGTCTTTTAGTAAAAATTTTAAGTTGAGTTATATAATATGTACACAAAATGCACAGATCATAAGTGTAGAGCCCAATTATTATTATTTTTTTTACAAAGTGAAAACACCCATGTAATAACCTCCCAGGTATTAGGAATTGGAATCTAAGTGGCTCCTACTCTGGCTTTTCCAAAGCCTGCCACACCCCAGAGGTAAGCATAGGTAGGCTTCCGAGTAATTTTATAGCATTTTGAACTTCATATAAATGAACTCTTATAGTACACATACTTTGGTTTCTGGTTTCTTTCAGTCAGTGCTCTATTTGTGAGATTAATTTATTAATATTGAGGATAGCAGTGATTGCTTATTTTCCATTGTCATTTAGTGTTTCATTGTATGCATGTATTACATTCGTGAATCCATGCAACTGTCAAAAATACCTAGGTAATTTTCATTTGGGGACAATTATGAGTAATGCTGTTGTGAACATTCGAGTGCCTGTCTTCTGGTGCATGAGGAGGGGAAGTGCTTGGTCCTAGGACACACATGCTTAGCTTTAGCAAATGCTTCCCATGGTGTTGCTGTGGGTGCCACCCGCTCCCCTCTTCATGACGGAGCGCTCAACCCCACCTGCCAGGAGTTGGGTTGGTGATGGATCTCGGCTGAGACTTGCACTAGGCATTGCACTGAGCTGAAGGGAGCTGCCTGGCTAAACCATGTACCCCTCGCCTTGTGGCTGCCTAGGCACAATGAATGATAGATGTGGGGATGGAAATGCCCAGCCACCCTGTTTTAAAGTTTATTTCTTTATTTTGAGAGAAAGAGAGAGAGAGATCAAGTGGGGGAGGGTCAGAGAGAGGGAGAGAGAATCCCAAGCAGGCTAGTGCAGAGACCGACATGGGTTGGATCTCACCCACTGGGAGATTGTGACCTGAGCTGAAATCAAGAGGCAGACGCCTAACCACCTGAGCCACCCAGGCACCCCACCCAGCTACCGTGTTAATTCTGGACATCTCTGAAGAGCTCCCAGAAGGATCTTCTGAGGTCTGAATGCTGAACAGAAACAGTGAGAGTGAACACCTTTGTCTTATTATCAATGTAAGGGGGAAGCAAACTTGAATTCCCGGAGCAGACGCCATTGGTCATGATGTAATATTCTTCTTCTATTTCCTGGATTCCCTTTGGTGTTATTTTGTTACGTATTTTTGGATCTAAGCTTATGAGGGATATTGTACTATAGTTTTCTTTTCTCATTTTATCCTTGTCATAAAATGAGTAGGAAAGTGTTTCCTCCTATATGTTTCTGAAAGAGACGGAGACATTTTATTTCTTATTTGATATAATTTACTAGTGAAGCCATCCGGACCTAGTGATTTCTTTGTGAGGACTTTTTTTTCTTTTAAATTGAAGTGTAATTGACAAATAATGTGTGAGAACTTACACTACAAATTAAGTATCATATATATCTTTCTTTTTTTTTCTATTTTTAATCTTAAAAAAAATTTTTTTTTTACTTATTCTTGAGAGAGAGAGAGAGAGAGAGAGAGAGGGAGAGAGAGCGAGCATGAGCAGGAGAGGGACACAGTGAGAGAGGGACACAGAATCAGAAGAAGGTTCCAGGCTCTGAGCTGTCAGCACAGAGCCTGACATGGGGCTCAAACTCATAGTCTGTGAGATCATGACCTGAGCCAAAGCCAGGTGCCCCTGTCTTCCTTTTTTCTTATTTCTTCTTGTGCCAGTATTTTTGAAATATACTATAATTGCAGCTTTGTCTACTTCTTCCTTCAGTTCTCTTATTTTTACTTCAGATGGTTTTAAACTTTGTAATTAATCATGTTTAACATTGTTATAAGTAATTGATCCTTTTATCTTTGTAAAATTTCTCTCTATGTCTTAGGTAATATTCCTGATCTTGACATCTACTATATCTAATTTTAATATAATCATTTCAGCTGTTTCACGATTAGTATTTACTTAGCATACTTCTTCCCATTCTTTAGTGTTTTACCTATTTGTGTCTCTATATTTAAAATGTATTTTTTATGGGCACTGAATAGTTGGGTTTTCCTTATTTTATCAAGTTAATAATCTTTACTTTTAATTAGAGTGTTTAGATCGTTTATATTTAATATAATTATTTATATGAATGAATTAAAATCTACCATCTTGCTCTTCATCTTGCTTTTTGTCCCCTCTGTTCTATGTTCCTTTTTTCTTCCATTTCTGCCCAATTTATGTTTGATTTTTTTAAAATTTAATTTTATCTTTTCTACTGGCTTCCACAGCCACACTACCTAAAATTTTCACTATTTACCCCCTACATTGCTATCCTCCTTCTTTGTTTTATTCTTCTCCTTAGAACTGAGCAGTATCTAAAACTACTATATACTTTACTATATTTATATATACTACATATTTTACCTATTTGGTTTATTTGCTGTCTTCTTGAGTAGAGTATAACTCTTGAAGGGCAAATATTTTCCCCTATTTTGTTCACTATGGAGGTTTTAGTGTCTGTTACAAAATAGGTAAATATTTATTGAATAGAATTGAATTGCTAGACAAAGGTCTCAGTCTTCCTTTTCAGCTTAACTGTTGATGGCCACCAGGAGGAATGGTGTTTGACAAAACGGACTGGATTTTGAAAGAGATCAATTATGTGGCTAGGGACCATTTATAGTTGATGTGCCCTTTTACAAAACAAATGTGAATTAGGCCTTCTCTTCTCTCTATGCTGAGTGTAACCAAGGTGCTGAGTTCCACTGCTGACTTCCTGGACTGGTCTCCTGGGTCTGTAACCTCATCTCCAGCACATACCTGGTTCAGAGCTGACAATCAAAGCAGTGCTTTGAAGGAAAGATGCTCAGTGACTCATAAATAGTGATGTCAAGGACAAAACCCAGAAATTAAAAAAGATGATGTGGCTTCTAGGAAAGCAAATTGTAATTTTGAGATCATTATCTGGATAATGTACAGAAAGTAAACACAATTAATTTTGCTCATGTTACCTAACTAAAGCAGACTAATTTCACGCCCTCTTGTCCTTACAAGCAGTCTTGATGAACCCCACACTCAGTGGGATAAGTTTCTGGGCACCCAGCTTTCTTGCCAGAGAAGCTAATATTATTCCCACACTTGATTTCCTAGAGGTAGTTCATTGTACCTATCCCCATAGAGTTAAGAAGTGCAAAGCTGAATGAAGAACATGGGATTTTTTTATGAATTGCCAACCAAAAAAACAAAATCTGTCGACCCAACACAGGTGATATTCTTCACCTGTTTCAAGGCAGGAAGTCTCTGACCTCCTGGAAGTAAATACATTTCTCCAGTTCTTAGAAATTTCCCCCCGAAATACAGCACATGCAAGGCATCCTGACAAATAAGGCAAGACCATTTTTAGTATTATTGACAAAATTCTTCACTGAGATAAGCATATGACCTATGTTATATGATATCAGCATAGGACCTGCACTGTACATTTCAACTTTTATTTCATAATTCTCCAATTAGGGAGAAGTTATTTCTCCAGGGGAACTTAAGCCATGTGTTTCTTTTTGTCTATGGATTTTCCCAGAACTTCCTGTCCTGGAGGCTTTCTGATTTTAGCTCCCAGGCCTTACGGTCATGGTCTGGTGATCTTGAACCTTACCTTGCCCCCTTCCATGGGCCCTGGCATTCTTAAACTCCTAACCGCCCCACTCTCAAAGCACTTGCGGCCTGCCAGGTCCCCTGACAAGGCAGCATTCTTGTTCCTGGGGCTCCAGTACCTGTGACTGTGACACTCCTGCCCAGGAGGAAATAGTTGTGTCTAAGGATGCTGGTGGTGACACCTTCCAGTCCTGAAGCCACTTGCGTCTGTGTTTCTCCAGGTCTGTGTTTGCTTGATTGCTACTTTGGGACCTTCTTCAAACTTAAGTAATTTGGTTTTGGCCATTTGGCCCAAGTCAGTGACAGATGCTCATTTTAATCAGTAGTTGTCAGAAGGTGTGGTTCACACAGAAGTTAGAGCCTCCAGGGTGCCTGGGTGGTTCAGTTGGTTAAGTTGTCTGACTTCAGCTCAGGTTATGATCTCATGGCTTATGGGTTCGAGCCCCGCATCAGGCTCTGTGCTGACAACTCAGAGCCTGGAACCTGCTTTGGATTCTGTGTCTTCCTCTCTCACTCTGCTCCTCCCGTGCTCATGCTATCTCTCTCTCAAAAAGAAATAAACATTTAAAAAAATAATAAAAAAAAGAAGTTAGAATCTCTGTGACCGAGCAGGGGTAAGGAGCAAAAGGGGAGAAGGGGTGGGGACGAGGATTTGACAGCAGGCCTTGCCTCCTTCCTGATTCTAAGGATGCAGGGGCCTTGTGGATTTCTGATGGGAAAACCGAAGTTGCAGTTACCTACAACCTTGCAGACACATTTTGGTTGCACAAAAACAAAGACAGCCACAACAATAATGATCATGACTTACTCTTAGATACCATGTAACACCTGTCCTTTTCAAAGCCGTCTTGGGTGTCTAAGTTACAAGAAAACAAAGGGATGCCTGCCAGTTCTGATTGGGGTCCCTACTCACTCAAACGGGAAGTGATGCTGGGGCAGGAGGAGACGTGCGTCCATCCCTGGGGTCTCTGAGGCCAAACTTCTCAGCACTTCAAATCCCTGATGTTGGAGGAACCTGACCCAGGCCTGCTGGGCCCCCGGGACTAGAAGTTTAGGGCTGTGTCTTTGTGATGGTTGATTTTATGTGTCACCCTGACTGTGCTAAGGGCCAGAATGCCCAGACAGCTAGAGAAACAATTTCTGGTGTGTCTCCAGAAGAGATGAACTTTGGAATCAGCAGACTGACTACGGAAGATTGCCCTCGCCTGTGCGGGTGGGCATCATCTAATCCACAGAGCTCCTGAGTGTTACAAAAAGGCAGAAGGTTGAATCCAGTCTCTCCTTGCGTTGGGACATCCATCTTCTCTTGGCCTTTGATATGGACACTCATAGTTCTCAGTCTTTGGACTTAGAGTGAGAGTTACACCATCCACTCCTCTGGTTCTCAGGCCTTTGGACTCAGATCGAATTACACCATTGTCTTCTTGGTTCTCAGCTTGCAGACAACAGATCACGGGATTTCTTGGCCTCTGTAATCATGTAAGCCAGTTTCCATAATAAGTCTATATATCTATATGGTTCTGATTCTCTTGAAGACCCTCACTAATCCAGTTTTCCTCTCAACCTGTAGAGAGACAAAGGACCCAGGCAAATCCCCACCTTTCCAAGATCGCCCAGGATGATGCTTTATACAACCCAGGTCTCTATGATTTAATGCTTACGGGAGCAATTTGGTAAGAGCAGATATCTGAGACACACAATATGCTACAAGTAGGCTCATTTCCTAGCCTCATTCCCAGCAGGTAAGATGCTCTTGGAGGAAAATGCTCCCTGTTTTCCAACTGGCAGAGCCCAGTCACAAGTGGGGAAGAAACAGCTACAAGATGGTACTGGCCATGGGAGCACTGGGTCCTCTGACTGATTCATCAACCATCCGCAGGGCAGGTCCTGATCCTGGGCAGAGAGCTTCTGGTTCCTAATAAAAAGAGAAATGAACCAGATTCTCTAGCAGAACCAGGGGGCTGGCTGTGATACACCTCTCTTATTTTACATGATCTCTCTTAATTTGTATAAATATATACTAAACTTGGTGCTGTGCATTTCAAGTCCCACTAGTATAATATAACCTGGAGCAGCTGTTGGTAAACTCAGCATTTCAGGCATGAAAACTCTGAGAAGCAGAGCAGTAAGCAAGCCTACACAGTCATTCTTATCTTACCCGAGAGTCTTGCATATGTAACGCGGCTGGTGACGGCACTTGTGTCCTAGCACGTGGCTGGTAACGAAGGTTTCTCGACTTGCATCTTGAACTGTCCCTCTTCTCCACCTGCTTGAGAACCACTTCTAGCTGCTTGGCAGTAGACATGTAAAACGTAAAGCAAGAAGTCACACCTAGCTTTGAATCCCCACGTGACCGTGTGCTGGGTGTGCCTCGGAGAGTGTTGGAGCCTCGCACAAGGAAAATCCTGCTTGGTTTGCAGGCTGGCATCCAGCTTCTCCTGTGTCTTCACAGTGTCTCCCTTCTCTGTGTCTTTCTCTGTCCAAATTTCCCCCCTTAAAAAAGTTTTTTAAATGTCTATTTATTTTTGAGGGGCACCTGAGTGGCTCATTAGGTTAAGCGTCTGACTCTTCACTTTGGCTCAGGTCATGATCTCAAGGTTTGTGAGATTCAGCACTGAGTCAGACCCTGTGCTGATGGCTCAGAGCCTGCTTGGCATTCTCTCTCTCTCTCTCTCTCTCTCTCTCTCTCTCTCTCTGCCCCTCCCCTCTCAATAAATAAATATTAAAAAATATTTATTTTCGAGAGAGAGAGACAGAGTGTGAGCAGGGGAGGGGCAGAGAGAGGGAGATACAGAATCTGAAGCAGGCTCCAGGCTCTGAGCTGTCAGCACAGAGCCCGACATGGGGCTCAAACTCGTGAACCACCAGATTGTGACCTGAGCCAAAGTCAGATGCTTAACTGACTGAGCCACCTAGGTGCACCCCAAATTTCCCCTTTTATAAGGACACCAGTCATACAGGATTAAGGTCACCCTGAGTGGTCATTCATTTTAACTTGACCACCTCTGTACAGATCCTATCTCCAAATAAGGCCACTCTCTGAGTAAATGGGGGTTAGAACTTTAATATAATTTTTGGAAGGGGGGAATTCAGCCCATAACGGATTGGTATTAGAGAATACGGAGAACCAAGAGAGTGTAGGCTTTTGTGTATAGAGAGGGTGGGCAGGGGGTGTTAAAAGGTGTCATCTGAAAGGTAGGAGGGAGCAAGCCCTGAGGGTGTCCGGAGGAAGAATGTCCAGGTAGGTGGGAGGTGGGGGACCCTCACAGGAGTGTGAGGGGCCACCAGCAGGCTGGTGAGGTCACTGAGGTGTTGGCTCCCGTATGAAGGACGGTATTAATCTCTTGTTACAAAGGACCATAAACTGAGTGGCTTAAAACAGAAATGGATTCTCTCTCAGTCTTGGAGACGAGGGCTCCGCCCCCTCTCTGGGCCGCTGGCGGCCGTCAGCAGCCCTCGGCTCCCCTTGGCTTGTGGACACATCACTGCAGTCTCTGGCTCCACTATCTCGAGGCCACCCTCCCTCTATGGGTCTCTGTCGGCACACGGCGTTCCTCTCTGTGTGGGTCTGTGTCCCTTCTCCTCTTCTTGTTTTTTTTAAAGTTTATTTCTTTATTTTGAGAGTGAGAGAGTGCAAGCTAGGGAGAGGCAGAGAGAGAGGGAGAGAAAATCCCAAGCAGGCTTTGTGTTGTCCGTGCAGAGCTGGACACGGGGCTCGAATTTACCAGCAGTGAGATCATGACCTGAGCCAAAAAGAGTCAGAGGTTCAACCGACTGAGCCCCCCAGGCACCCTGTCTTTTCTCCTCTTCTTTTTTTTTTTTTTAATTTTAAAAAATGTTATTTATTTTTGAGAGAGAGACAGCACACAAGCAGGGAGGGGCAGAGAGAGGGAGACACAGAATCAGAAGCAGGCTCCAGGCTCCGAGATGTCAGCACAGAGCCTGATGCGGGGCTCAAACCCACGAACCATGAGATCATGACCTGAGCTGAAGTCAGACGCTCAACCAACTGAGCCACCCAGGCGCCCCTCTCCTCTTCTTAGAAGGACACCAGTCCTACTGGATCAAGTGCCCACCCTGCTCCCGTTCACCCTCCTCCTCATTCACATCCTATCTTAATTCCATCTGCAAAGACTCTATTTCCATATAAGGTCATATTCGCACGGACCAGGGACCAGCACTTCAACATAACGTTTTGGGGGGGGGGGGGACACCATATAACCCGCCCAAGGACCTCGCCCTTCCTGTGTGGGGGGGGGGCACTAGATAGTAGATGGTAGGTAGTTCCTTGCTCAGTGCCGTTCGACACACGGAAGCAGCTGCACAAGACAGTGCATTTCATCTCTTTAGAGACGCGTCCCTCCTTGCCTGCCTTCAGAAAACCTTGGCCACAGCTTACAAAGTTAAGTGCAGAGGCCACAGGACAATGACAAACGTCTAATCAGACTGAGAAATAACTATTCCCTGGCCCTAAGAACGCACCGAAGACCGAATTCACTGTCTCCTTAACTCTGAACTGCCTGGCAACCAAGACAAGAGGGAGAAACTTAATTGGTTCCATGAATTAACTATTTAAAAATAAAACATAAAAGCGCCAGAAGTAGTGTGATGACCACAGTCTTCAGCAGTTCGGCAAAGCTGTGGAACCCCCACCCCCCCCTCCCCGCGTCTCCTGCGCTGAGCCGCCCTCGGCCTTGCAGGGAGGTGGGTGCCCTGGGGACCCGCTGAGGGTGCCGCGTGGTTCTCTGTGAAAGCCCAGAGCATCGTGTCGCATGTCCATCCAAGGAAGGTTTTCTTCGTGCAGAGTTGAAACAATACGTCCCCAAGGGCTTCAGGGACGTGGGGTTTGCACCTAGAAGCTGATAGAATCCGCAAGTCGGGTCTCAGATGTCAGAGGCTCAGCGGGCGTGTGGCCTGCCCCTCACTGGCCTCAGCACCGTGAGACTCACCGCACCTGTCACATCGCTCCCCTGTTTCTCCAGTGCGGGTCACCCCGACTCCTGCCTCTGCTTTCCTGCCCCGTGCCACCAGCGCCACGTCCTGGGGAGTCTACCCTCAGCTTTTTTTTTTTTTTAAGTTTATTTTTTGAGCGAGCGCGCGAGCGCGCGCATGCGCACCAGTGTAATTGAGGGAGGGGCAGAGAGATTGGGAGAGAGAATACCAAGCAGCACAGAAGCAGATGCGGGGCTCGAACTCATGAAACTGAGAGATCGTGACATGAGCTAAAACCAAGAATCAGACGCCCAACCAACTGAGCCACCCAGGCACCCATCGGCGGTCAGCTTTTATTAGCCCCAGCCTCCTCTGCCCTCAGAGGAACCTTCTCCACGCTCAGCACGACACTGGGGGTCCCTTCTATAAGGAGTGCGGCAGCCCCAGCCCTGGCCCGAGAGGGCAGGTGGAGTCAGAGCTAGGCAGCCCTGCATCCTAATCCTGCTCCACATTCATCTTCTCTGGGCCTCAGTTTCCCCCAGTGAAAATTAGCCAAGCTGGCTGAAACGGGCGGGCCACGCGGCGATCCCACAGACTGGCTCAACCCCATCACGTCGGGTAAGGATGCTGGGTGTCCTGGGGGCTCTGCTCTGCTCCCCACTTGTGCAGAAACCCCAGTTCGGTGCTCGGGAGGGGCACTCTTAGATCTTTCGCTTTCATGTTCTTAGGGGACATACCCCATGCACTGTCCCTGTTCTTGGAATGCCACCAGGGTTTGGGGGTTTGGCGATCTGGGCTGAGTGTTCTCTGATTTCTCAGATGCCCACCGCCGCCCGCATGCCCCGTCCACGCAGGGCTGGGGGCCATCTTTCCAAGAAGAGAGCTCTCTTAGCACAAGGTTGCTTCTCATTTCCGCAAGATCCTCCGTCCTTTTTAACCTCCTGTGCCTCAATTTCTTATCTTAGGGGCTGAATTAGCTCACAGGAGAGCAACGTCGGGGAAGAGATGATAACTTTCAATTATGCCCAAAATATTCGTCTCAGGGTGGTGATAAACAGCAAAGGGTTGCTAATGAAATAATGGGAAGTTGCTGCTTGAGGTTTGCTCAGTCTTAGTAATGCTGACTGACGTTCTTAATTGGGGCTGACGGATGGGACTGACAGGCATTTTTGACAGCCAGACCCATCAGACAATTATTTCACCAATAAATTATTGCCATTCAGGCATTCAAAGCCTCCAGAACTTTCTGGCAGCTAATGGGCACTGGGCAGATGGAAGTCTTCGTTTCAGACACCGGAGGGGGCTGCACATACACTGGAGGGCTCCCCGGTTGCTTTGGGTGGACGCTGGGTCAGAATGTAGACTCGACCCCCAGCTCCCTCACTTGCCAACTTCGAAGCCGGGGACAGGTTACCGAAACCTTCGGAGCTCAGTCATCTCACCTCGGAAATGGGGATAAGGAAAGCCAGCTCATCGGGTGTTGTCCGTGAAGCATGTACCGCAGTGCCCGGCAGTGGGAGGCATGGGGGCTGCTGGTTTTACTCTGCACACTAGGCACTCACACGCGGAATTTTCTGTTATCTGCACGCGTGGCCAGCCTGCTTCGCTTCGTCCAAATAACTTTCTCTGAAGGAAGGCTGAGAAAAGGGCTTCAGACTTCACACTTAACTCCAGTTCTTTGCTCCAAGCGGGAGGCTGATGATATGAAGGTCTGGAAAAGCTAGAATGTCAGAGTGTGACTTTGGCTTTCACCTTCTGCATGTCCCAGGAGGAGGGGATATTTAGCCTCTGGGGATGTGATCCCAAACTTTTCGGGGTCCTAAAAAAATGGATCTGGCCTTTGAATTTGAGTTGGGCAGCCTTCCTCCTCCGTGCTGTGGGTGTCACAGTCAGCCCGGCATGTGGGGACAGTGCCAGGGAGGACCAGAGATGATGGCACCATGCGTGGTTCCTCTTAGTTTCCCCCGGGTGACGAGGGTAGGAGGGCGGGGTATGGAAGGCCGGCCCTGGGAGGAGACAGGAGCCATGGGTCACTCTTCTGTCCGTTCTCTGGGGTTCTCGGCTTAGCTTCTCCTGAGTGGGAATTCAGGATGCCAGCTTGGATTTTTCCAGTGCAGGAAATGGTACTATTTCTTGACTCTAATTGTTGAATGCTAGTATGGTCCAGGCATTTAGCTAAGTGTTTGCTCACAGCATCTCATCCATTCTGGTTCTGCCGGGATGCCGAGGCTCAGGGAGGTTGAATGACTTGCCCAGAGGTATACCGAGCAGGGCGGATGTGAACCCACCCTATCCCTGAGCTTGGAGCAGGTGCATGTAACCTCTGTACTGTGTCTGTCTTCCAGGGCTTTCCCCCCTCGGTCAGCTCCCCTCTAGTGACCTCTGTAAACCCAGACCAGACCCTGACAGCTGGGCCTCCTTCCTGGGCCGTGAGCCACCTGAACCTTGGGTTCAAAGAACGGGCAGGGTTGATGTGCATGGTGCCCAGGGCCACTGTTATCCTACCTGTGAGTGCAAGGTGCACACAAGCGTGCTGGCGGACCGATGACAGGAGATCTGGGTCCTACTTCTGACTGTCATTGCTGGAAAGGTGACATTCGGCCACCTTCGTCTCCTTCTGGCCTTCAGCTAGGAGATGAGGGAGGGAACTGTCTCCTCCTGATATAAACCCTTAGAGCTCCAGATCTCTGTGTGCTAGAGGGTTTTAGGGAGAAAGGAAGCCACATAGATTAGATGATGTTGAGGATGTGTTAGTGTCCTGGGCCACATGGTACGTTTTCCAGAGTATTCTGGGCTTTGTCCAGTCCCCTGGTGAGCCCTGGCCCTGCCCTCCGGGTGAGCCCCGATCCTGCTCCCCAGTAATCCCTGGCCCTACCCTGGATGAGTCCTGGTCCTGGCCCAACTCCAGGTGATCCCTGGCACTTACCTGGTTGAACCCTGGGCCTGCCCTTTGTGCAGCCCCTGGTGACTCGAAGGCTGTCATATCCCAGTGCCACCTAAGCTGGGGACTTGATCCGGCAACCCAGCAGAACCTGGCCTGCCTCCAGGGTGCGGGGGCACAAAATCTGTATGATTTTCCCTCCTTCCCCTTGCCCTCCTTCCTCCAAAGAATGAAGGCCTCCAGAAGGACTCCTGACTCTCTTCTCCCTCCTGGGCCCTGTAAGATCTGTGGATAAGAAGGGAACCATTGCTTCCCACAGAAAGCCCCTCGAAAGCCTGTGCTCCAGCTTCATGCCCACAGTCTTGGTCCGTGGAGGACAGGTGTAGCCGGAACGGAAGACACAACAGACTTCAACGCTGTGTATTTTTTCTTTTAAAAAACGCACTGGATGGGGCGCCTGGGTGGCTCAGTCAGTTAGTGTCCAGCTCTTGACTTCAGCTCAGATCAGGATCTCATGGTTCGTGCCAACAGCGCAGACCCTTCTAAGGATCCTTTCTCCCCCTCTCTCTCTGCCCCTCCCCTGCTTGTGCTCTCTTTCTCCCTCAAAATAAATAAAGTAGAAATAAAATAAAAATGCATACGGAGAGTGTAACTAAAGATGAAGGCTCCCAAGAAGAACAAATATCACCCCACGGGCTCGTTTCTCCTTTTTTAGAACGTGATACCGAGCATGGCTGACCTTCTAGGATTCTCATCATCTCCCTCAGAAGGAGGGGGATTTAATGCCTTTTATTTGCCCAGCAGTGGAGACCGCCATGGGCTATACAAGCGGCTCGCTTTTGGCTTGTGTTCCAGGGGGTGCACGACATCCCCTGGGGTGGGTCATGTCGCGTGCCTGTGGCCCTTGTGCCCCGAGCCTTCCTAGGGCTTGACCTTGGCGTGGGCTCTGGGCGGGCAGTCGCTTTGTCCCCGAGCTTCCACCCTCTCCGACAGCGGGTGCTCGCGGCGGCCACCTCGCCTGTTGCTGACCCTGAAGAGACACCACAAGCTCTTGCATTCACTTTATTCCCCACGAAACACAAGGGACAGAGTCTGTCAGGGAAGAGTGACAGAGACGGACTGGTCTTGTCCTGACGCCTTCCTGCCCCTTCAGGACACAGCAGCCACGTCTTCTCGGAGCCCACGCTCAGCTCAGATCGCTCCTGTTCAGGTGGGACAATTACTGGCCTGGTGTTGCCTGAGATCAGGGAGGCCACGGAAGGACCCAGACCCAATAGTGTGGCTGACCCCATCTTCCTTGCCTTCCTTTTTGTGTGTAGTTCTGTTTTTGGATTTCCCTTTCTTTGTGGATTTGACGTGTGGGGTTTGGGGCTTCGTATTCAGTTCCTAGCTGTGCTGTCACAAATCACCACAGGCTGGGAGGCTTAAGACAACAGAAATGTGCTCTCTCACAACTCTGGAGGCTGGAAGTCCAACACCAAGGTGTCATCAGGCCAGTGCTCCCTCTGAAGGCTCAAGGGGAGGATGCTTTCTGGCTCTTCCAGCTTCTGGTACCTCCATGGCTACAGGCCGCAGGTCTCCGGTCTCTGCCTCGGTCTTCACCTGGCCTTCTTCTTGGCGGGTGTCTTTTCTTCTTCCTATAAGGACATCGGTCATTGGATTTAGGGCCCACCCTATATGCTCATCTTGATCTTTAACTGATTACATTTGCAAAGACCCTATTTCCAAATAAGATCACATTCTGAGGTGCTGGGTGGACATGGATTTCTCGGGATACTATTCAACTGACTACATGTGCTAGTGTTGGGGCCAATGTGGGGTAGTGAGACATGCAAGTCTCAGTGGCCAGCTAGCTCCTTCCTCTGGGCCCCGAGTCAGGCCCGCTGACGCTGACTGGACGGGAGAATGTCCCTCTGCTCCCCGCCCCCAGCACCAAGGGAGCCTCGAGTTCTTTCTTGCTCCCCTCTGGCATCCCCCTGGCTCTTCTTGCCGATGTGTCTTTTGAGATCTTCCTTATTTCTGTCATTTTAAGTAGCCTACAATTAAACCAAAGCCATGGTCTGAATTCTGTGGTTCCTGAGATGATACAGATTTAAAAAACACATTAAAACAAAATATTTTTAAGTCAAAAAGATCACTGAGACAATCACAATGTATCAACTGAGAAATTGGTGGGGGGCTCACACTGGAGTCTTTCTGTTCTGTCCCCTCTCAGGTCTGTTACCCATCTCTGCACCCCTCTTGGGTTCTGTGGGGATCTCCGGCTGCTCGCTTTGTGCACACGTTATGGGTGTCCAGCTCTTGGGAGCCCTGAGGGACTGGGCTCTGGCCAGTAATTATGGCCGAGACTCCCTTCCTTTTAGGAGCTCGTATGCCCTGATGCAACTCATCAATGCCTAGAGGCAGAATTTGTCACCTAGGGGGCCATCTCCCTACGCAGGGATATGTTAGTTGCAGGTGACCAAGCGTCCCTTTTGGCCTGGACCGTGGTGGGCGAAAGCACAGCCCAAGATATTGGCTCTCCAATTTTTGGCAATATGGTTGGTTGGGGTGGGTAGGTTTCACCCAATTTGTTTCTCCTGGATCTTTGGCTCTGGAAGCCTCCCTTTTACATTTCAGAGAGTGGACAAGACCCCAGAGACTGTTTGTTTGGATTCCATTTGACATCAATTACCTTGGTCAGGCTGCATCCCAGGGCCGTTCTGAACAGCTGTCCGACTGCATTTCTGATCGTGGGCTTCTCCCATGCATGGCTTGTGAAGGCCCATTAGCCGGTTGCTTATCTCTTATGAGCATACAGTTTTATAGGTCAAGCCTGTTGTGGCTTCCACACAGGTCAAAACTCAGGACTGACAGGAACAGCCATCTTGACTGTGTCATCAGGGAGCCACACTGCTCTCACTGGAAGGTTATTAATACGAGGAGGTTCTGTTTTTCTCCTTGCCATTCTTTGTGGGAGAAGAGGTATGTGAACTACAGGGGACGAAGTCGAGGAGGCCTCGGTGGGTGCCGCCGCGGCAGGTGCAGAGGGGGCAGTGACGATGGCTGCCCTGGGCCGAGAGAGTGAGACCTTTCACTGTGCCCTTCTAAGCCCAGCGTCAGAGTGGAAGGGAAGTGCGCTTCAGTGTGGCAGGTTGGGGTTTTCCTGAGGTGACCGCAGTGGTGTGTGCACTTGCCCTTCTGCCGTGGGGCCGTGGGGCCTTGACCTCCTGGGGGCTGGGGTCGGGGTAGGGATGGTGGCCAACATGGCGTGGTGACACATCACTCATGCCCACTGCGCAGCTGGGGCTTCTTGCTTCCTGGAAGCGCTATCTTGTGAGAGGAGGGCCACCCGGAGATGTCCACGCTGTGAAAAGCTCATGTCCCCTGGACGTCCCGGGCCAGTCTGCCACCTGGGGATAGAACAATCTAAGGAAACTGAGGCAGCCAGCTGATGGCCCAAGGATCTGAGACATACCATCCTGGCACATCTTCCCCAAATTCCTGACTCACAAAATCGCCAGCAAAATAAATGACTATTTGAGGGTTCTAAGTTTGGAGTGGATTCACATGGAGCAATCAATGCCTAACTGGGACGTTTAGTCAGGACAAGACTGGTCACCCAGCTGCGTTGGGGAAGAGGCTTAAGAAAAGATGCCCAATGAAATGGTAGATAGAGATTTCAGCTATTGTCTGGGTGAAGGTGAAGAGAGGCATCTGGTATATCATCCCTGTGAAGGCCTGGATGAGACCCCCATCTCCCTGCCTCTGGGCATGAGCAGGGCACTTGGAACAATGAACATAAAAGATCCACATGCCCAAGGCCTCAACATTTGTTTCACCACTCAGCAAATGCCTACTAAGCACTTACCTACTAGACACAATGAGGCAAGAGGAGCCAAAACAGACACAACAGGCCTCACAGGGACTTACAGTGCATTGACCAGTCCAAAGAAATCCCTGCATGTCCCCCTGGAGAGGAAGGCCAATGCAGAGTGGGGTCGCTGCCCAGATGTGGGGTAGCAATGGAGTAGGGGTAGGCTTGCTGGGAGTTCCATCTTCAGACCTGCTCACGTCCTGGTCTGTCTGCACTGTCTCTGCCTGCTCATGCGGTGCTCTGGGACATCCTACTGGATGCTGGATGCCCAGCTTGGAGAGAGACCCAGCCAGGCCTAGTGGAACAACCCTACTGAGGAAGGCACTAACCGCCCCTCCCTCCCCCCAGCTGCTCTCCAACGTTAGCCAGTCTTGAGCCCCTGCTGGCCTTGACTCCTTGGCTGATGTTCTGCTGCCCCCTCCTGGCTCGATCCTAATGACCCTGTCACCACATGGGCAGTCATGGTTGATGCTGGTTTCTTTCTCTCAACCTGAATGGATGAAGATGCTGGGTCATCTCAGAATGCTTGATATATAACTGACAGTGTACCTTTCGATTCAGTATTGTAATTAAGTGACTATAATTGTAGCTTGCAATTATATCTCTCTGAGCCTCTGTTTTCTCAGTTAGAAAATGGAACTATTCTTACTGATCATGCAGGGCTGTAAGGATTAAAGGTAATGTATACGGGATACCCTGCATCTATATGTTCATGTGCTAATGAGTGATTGTCATTATTGGTGTGAGTGTGCCCACAACACAGCCAGAGTCCAAAAAGGAGAGGAGTCATCTGCTTGCCTTGAATCTATAAAAACCAGTGTTTGGTTGTGTGGTTTTTTTTTTTTTTGAGACTACCCTGGTGGGAAAGAAGCTGGTAATGTGATTTAAAATGTATTGACTGTGGCCTTCAGAAAGGCTGCTTTCTCATCAGTTCACCCAGCTTTGGTAGGGACAAGTATAATTTGAGGAGCTGCTCTTCTCACTTTCTTGCCTTTGGGATTCCTTGATGCTGGAATGCAGGGAGGCAGAGCGTGGTCTGCTCGGAGCATCCTTTGGGGATGGAAGTTAGCTCCGAAGCCTTCATTTCATTTGAGAAAATGAAGCATGACGTTGTGATTTAGAGAAGTTGTAGGCCAAGCAATTGTTGAGAAGACCCAAAATAATATATTTCTTTATGAGAGAAGACAGATCATACTGCTTGAGCAAAACTTGTAAAAGGATGTGTGCATCATGCTAGCTAAAGAAAACCCAAAGTGACACTGAGGAAAGCGTTAGCAGTGAGAGATGCTTGATGTTCAGAATCTCCCCTACCATGCTCTTCTGCAGCCCATTGGATGCCACATGCAGCCCTCCTGATGGGGCCGGTCCACATGATGAATGTGGGAGCACTTGCCTTTCTGTGGGGTGTATGTTGATCTTAGGGGCTGGCTTGATAAGACAAGAGGACTTCTTTAAAATTGGAAGTTAATGAATTTCATAGAAATCACTCCTAAGGGGGTGCCAAGATATAGGCAGTATAGCATGTTTTGTCAAAATGTCAGACAATGTGATTTGATAGAAGAAACCACTCTACCATAGATGGAAGTAAGCACCAGATTATTCCCAGCTGGCAAAGAGTGAGATTTTCAGACTATAATGCAACTATGAACCAATAATAGGTGTTTCAGTGGCTGCTGTAGTCACTTGAATGACAAACTATGAATGTCCTATTCTTTCTATTCCTCGATTTACCCTCCCATCTGTTTGCCCACCTGACAGTCCCTCCATTCACCCACCCACCCATCTATCCATCCACCTGCCTACCCATCTGCCTATGCATTCTCCCATCCACCCACTCATCCACTACTCAAATACCCATCCACCCACTTTTCCACTACTCACATGCTCATGCATCCACCCATCCATCCATCCGTCCATCCATCCATCCATCCATCTATCCATCTATCCATTCATCCATCCAACAAATAAGCATTGAGCACCAACTAAGTGCCAAGCATTATGGAAGGTGTTGGGGACAGAGATGAGTGAAATAGTCTTTATTGTCTACTGGGTAAGACAGACAGGAAAGTTAAAACAGTGCAGTGCTGGCTTATGAGCTCTGAAGACCTAGCTTCAGAGGTCATCTGAGATCAGGGAGAGTTAGGGAAAGATGTCTGAGCCCCCCTGGTGGCTCTGGATTCACATTCCAGGACAAAAGAACAGTGTTTTCAAAGTCTAGGTGGCCTGGGAAGGGGTGTCCTTTCAGGAAATGTGGACATTTAATAAGGAGTGTAGTGAGGTGGGATATTGGTCTGGAGAGGGTCCCGGGGCCTAGAACCTGCCCATCCTTGGAGGCAGCCAAGGACTTTGGACATAATGATGCACAGGGGTGATTGTTAGTCTGTGTTCTGAGGACGGGGGCCCCGGGGTACTTGGGTTTGAGGCACAGGCCTCTGAATCTCTACTCCTCCTGCAACAGGGCAACTCTGATTTTGTCTGATTTAATACTGAGCTTCTGTCTGAGGCTTCCTTCAGAGGAAAGTGTCTGCAGCTTAGTCTGACCACCGCTGGCGGGGATGATGGGGCTCCAGGTATGCTTTCGTCAGGGACGATGCCTCTGGGGTGAGGGGGAGGGTGGTTCCGGGGGAGTGAGCAAGAAGCAGAGATGGGGGCTCCTCCTCTGGGCGCCTGAAGGAATGGATGCATCTCTGTGGGTTTCTGTTGGGCCTGGTGAGTGCTAAGTGGGACCGATGCATGCAGGGCTGCAGACGACAGATTAGTGACTCCATCGGACACAACAGTGACCCCGGGCAGGGATCCCATTAGGAAAAGTGGGGTGAAGTAGTGATGGTGTCCTAAGTGTCTTGTCTCAACATCCGGCAGCCTCCGGGAAAGAATGTAGCCTAGGTGTATTTTCACACCACTGCTTTCATTCACGTTGCAGTGTAAGGTGACCAGCATGGACCTTGAAAACCCAGCTAGATTCAGAGCTTCCTTCACACCTCCGTAGAGAGGGTTGGCCGGCCAAGGTGCTTGGATTCTCCTGGAGAATCTGAGGAGCCAGAGCTGAGGTGATGGGGTCACGCAAAGCCAACCCCATGCAAAATGGACAACCGAGAACATGAAAAGCTATTTTAGGAATGTTCCTTTAGTTTAACATTGGCCTTTATCATGTATTGTTAAAATCCTCTGGACACTTTGAGCTGTAGCAAGTGGTAAGATGAATTGCCTTGCAAGTCCCTAGGTCCCTTTCATTATTTAAAGTTCCATGAGGGGGGCACTTGGGTGGTTCAGTTGGTTGAGTGTCCCACTCTTGGTTTCGGCTCCCATGATGATCTCATGGTTTGTTGGATCAAGCCCCATCTCGGGCTCTGCACTACAGCATGGAGCCTGCTTGGGATTCTCTCTCTCTACCTCTCTCTCTGTCCCTTCCCTACTCATACTCTCTAAATAAATAAATAAATATTAAAAAAATAAAGTTCCAGGAGGTGCACGTGGTAAATGGGCATTGGATGGGTGGGCACGTGTGAGAAGAGGCAGGCTGACTCCTTGCTGGGATCTGGCCACAGGCAGAGTATGGGGAGGGTGAAGGGAGAGAGGAAGGGGAGAGAGAGGGGAGGGGAGAGAGAGAAGAGATCATTTCAAACCGGTGATGCCCTCTTTGGATTGTACGGTGGGAAGTCCAACATCCTGACTGGTCCTGTGGCAAGATATGGTGCTTTGGAAACAATTCATATTTCTATCTGCAGAAAAGGCTGACTCTTTGAACACACACACACACACACACACACACACACACACACACAGAAGAAACCAAGGCCATATCAAATTTTTTTTTTATTGTTCCAGTCAAAAAAAGAGGAACACCTCAATATGTAAACAGTTTCCCTAACACAGCAAGTTCTTAAAGATAGTGTTTTTTTCTCAAAAAATTTGGCATTGTAGTGATTTCTCAATACATAATTTGTGCTTTCGCGTGTAGCATGCTTTCATCTCATTGTCCGTGCACAGTTGTACTTGGAGTTGAATAAAGGGACTTACAAAGAGACCAAAAGGTGGGTCAGGAGCCAAACTAGTACTTGAGCCCTTCCTGGCTTTCCTTTCCACAAAGCATGCTGGGAAGGCTGACGGCGCTGACTTAAGAAGCAAATCTTAGTTACTTATCATGAGGGAAAGTCAGAAGCCTTGGTAGGATTTTCTGAAAGATGCATTTCTTTATTTTCTTCCTGTTCATCTCCAAAGGATCAGCTAAAGGTGGATAAACTTGATTTTGTGCATTGTATTGTGTAATATCTATAAATATCTATAAATCTCTCTTATTAACTCTTGCTGGTCATGTAGTTTACTCCTAATTGTTATTGAAACCCCACCAATGATCTATTCCATTTTTCATAGATTCACTGAATCATTTCAAAGTGTTTGGCAGTTTTGACAGGGACCTCTGGCTTTTTTCCAGTGAAAGTTATTATTTTGAAAAATCAATCCTCAGACTTAAGAGCCTTTTAAGTGCTCTCGTGGGTTTATTAATAAACGCTGCCTATTCTGCTTATTTTAGTCTGTCTTCCTTATTCTGGAATTCCAAGTCTTCTACAATTTAGCACCAGGTTTCAAAATGCATATTTTCTCAAATCCTACAGTAAGCCAGCCCACTCCAGCCAGGCAGGCCTCATCCGCCCCGGTCTTGCTTTGTGCATGACTACCTTTGGCCTCTCTCCCATGTTGGCTCCTCAGACTGTAAGGCAGACTCCCTCCTGGGTCTGTATCTTCTACATCCTGCCCAGTCTCCAGGAATGTCAGGACAAATGTCCCTTTCTTCGCCGGGAAACAGTTCGCGATTGCTTACCTAGAAACCAATTTGTTTTTTTAAATTTCGGAACATTGTCGTACCCTTCCTGTTAGGTCGTCTTCTTTATAAAACTAGAGTAAGTTAATTTTTCTCTTTATGCCTCGGGTTCTTTCTTTGTAAAGTGGGAGTGAGTATTTGCTCACAGGGCTTTTGTGTGGTTTGATTCACTCAACACAGTGTGGTCATATGGTGAGAGCTGGTTGCCATGAGGCTTGATGAAGGCAGAGGAAGAGACTATTATTTCTTGATCTTTCGAGCAACTTGTCTAGAACATTGCCGCTGTACTACAAATGTTCAGGGGTCAATACTCAGTCAAACAAATATTAATCTGGAATAATAAAATATGGGACATCTACTAACATTCAGAATATTTTGAGTGGAATTCTCTTTTTGTCTAGTTTTAGTTGGCAACCTAGATCCTTGAGAATGGAGGTACCTGTGTGGGTCTGCTCCCAGCATCAGTGAATTTCATACACCTTGAAAACCAAACATTTTATTTCTCTGTAGAATGTGAGCATCTTTAAAAAAAAATCTCAGGTTCTTAAAAGGATTTCTAGGAACAATGTTGAGGGTCAAATACGTCTGTGCCTTGTTTTCGTTTTAGAAGACTTCTTTCTCTAGCAGTGGATACTGGAACTAGAGCACCAACACGTGCTCCAGTGACACCCCTGCTTGATGACTTGAATCTAAGGGTGGCTAGGCTTTGTTTTCATAATTTCTGATAGTTGTGTGTGATGATAAGAATGGAAACTTCCAGGTTAATAGCAACACGAATGTCTATAAGACACACGGCCCTCAAGCCAGGCTAAGACTTATCCTTAGTTTCACAGATTCAGGATTAAAAAGGCTACTGAAGTCTAGGCACTGTTTTGGACTTTTGAAGTAGTGAACTCTCCAGAATAATTTTCTTTCTGTCTTAGGAAACGGCTTCATGTTTTATTGGGCCATATTGAAAGTTTCAGACCTGAGTATTGTGCTACTTTATTAGGAAAGACAAATGCAGTGGATTATCTTTCAATTAATAGTGGAAAAGAGGGATATGGCTGAAATAAAGCAGTTGAACTAAAATGTTATGGTTTAATCTCTTTGCATCTTTAATTTTGTTCTCCTTGATTTAGCATTATTTTTTTTGTCCTGGGTGCATGTCCTAAGTGCATGCTTCATGGAAGGTAGAGATGGATTCAGGTTAAAATCAAGTTGTCAATAACCCGTTGGAGCTGATTGAAGTATTTATGGATGAGATGGCAAGATGTAGTCATGCACTTATTTTCAATCAAAGGTCCCAACCACTTTGGTTTTTTTTTTTTTCCACTGTAGAGACTGTAGTGCTTGTACACTAATACCTCATTTGTCTAGAAGACACATAACTCATAACTTGCCTATTTGCTATAGGGTTTAGTGGTGGTAGAGGAGAGGAGAGAAGGATGTGTGGAGACAAGTAGATGGATGGTAGCAGGATTTCATTGCTACCAACGTAGGAATTCATGAAACTATTAAACAAAGCTAAGACTTAAAACTAAACCATCTGGGGCTATCTAGTGTAGGGGTAGTATAGACTTGAACTGCTATTAGAGTCATAGAAACAGAGACTAGAGGATTCATCTTGCTAAAAAAGACAAAAAGGAAAGACAAGGAAACTAACAGTAGACACATTTTCTAAAGCTCACATTGGAACATTCACTAAGATAAACCACATTCTGGCCCATAAAGCACGACTTAAAAAACTTGAATGAATATAAATCATACAATGTTTCTCTAGACCACAATGGGATCAAATTAGAAATACAACAAAAAGAGAGAGAGAAATCTCAAAAACTCAGAGGTTAAACAACACACTTCTAAATAAAACATAAGCCAAAGAAGAAATCTTAAGAGAATATGAAAAATATTTTGAACTAAATGAAAATAAAAAATGCAATTTGTCAAAAATTTGTGGGATGCAGTGAAAACAGTGTTTAGAGGAATTGGGAAGGAAGAAAAAAAATTATCTCTGTTTGCAGATGACATGAATGTCCATGTAGAAAATCTGAAAGAATCAATAAAAAACTCATAGCAAAGTTGCAGGATACAAAATTAATATAGGAAAAGTCAATCACTTTTCTATATACCAGCAATGAGCAAATGGAATCTGAAATTACAACACAATACCATTTACATTAGCACCTCCCCCAAAATAAAATGCTTAGGCATAAATTTAATAAAATATGTACAAGATTTATATGAGGCAAATTACAAAACTCTAGTGAAAGACAACAAATAAACTAAATAAATGGAGAGATATTCTATGTTCATGGATAGGAAGTTTCAATATTCTAAGACTCAATACTATCAAGTTCTTCCTAAATTGATCTACAGACTCAATGCATTTAATCCCAGCAAGTTAACTTGTGGATATTTACAAACTGGTATTAAAGTTTTATGAGGACGCAAAAGACCTGCAGTAATCAACTCAATATTGAAGAGCAAAATTGGAGGACTGATACTATCCAACCTCAAGGCATACTATAAATCTATAGTGATCAAGACAGTGTGATATTGGTGAAAGAATAGACAAGTAGATCAATGAAGCAGAGCAGAAAGCCTAGAAATAGAACCCTATGAAGTATAATCAACCGATCTTTTACAAAGGTTCAAAGGCAATACACAGAACCAAATACAATCTTTTCAAAGAATGGTTCTGGAAAAACCGTACCTTCATATTCCCCCCAAAAATATCTGGACATGGACCTTAAACTCTTCACAAAAACGAACTGAAAATGATTTAGATGTAAAGTGCAAAACTATAAAACTCCTAGAAGATAATATATGAGAAATCTTAGATGACCTTGGGTACGGCAATAAGTTTAAAAATACAATACCAAAGGCATACTCCATGAAGGGAAGAATTAATAAGCTGGTGCTCATTAAAAAAACTCCACTTCTGCTTGGCAGAGGATACTATCAACAGAATGAGAAGACAAACCACAGACTAAGAGAAAATATTTGCAAAAGATGCTTCTGATAAAAGACTGTTATCCAAAATATACAAAGAACTCTTAAAACTCAACAACAAGAAAACAAACAACCTGATTAAAAAGTGTACAAAGGCCTGAACAGGCACCTCACCAAAGAAGATGTACAGATGGAAAATGTGTTTATGAAAAGATACTCCATATCCTATGTCACCAGAGAAATGTAATGAAAACAACAATGTGAAACCAGTGTACACCTATTAGAATGGCCAAAACTCAAAATACTGGTAACACTGAATGTTAGCAAGGATGAAAAGCAACAGGAATTCTCATTCATTGCTGGTGGGAATGTAAAATGGTATAGCCACTTCAGAAGACAGCTCGACAGTTTCTTACGAGACTAAACATAGTTGTATCATATGATCCAGCAACTATGCTCCCTGGTATTTACCCAAATGAATAGAAAACTTGATGTCTACACAAAAACCTGCAGGCAATGTTTATAGCAGCTTCATTCATCATTGCCAAAGCTTGGAAGCAAACAACGGTATGTAAATGAATATATAAACCATGGTACATCCAGACAATAAAATATTATTCAACCCCAAAAAGAAATGAACTATCTGGCTATGAAAAGACATGAAGAAATCTGAAGTGCATAATACCAAGTGAAAGAGAGCTAATATGAAGGACTATATGCTGCATGACTCCAACTATATGACAGTGTGGAAAAGCCAAAACTATAAAGACAATAAAAAGATCAGTAGTTGTCAAGGGTTTGAGGGGAGAGACAAATAGAGTGCCGAAAAATTTTAGGGCAGTGAAACTATTTTGCACGATACTTCATTGGTGGCTACATATCATTATACATTATGTATTTGTCAAAACTCATAGAATGTACACGGAGTGAACCCTAGTGTAGACCATGGACTTTGAGTGATGTGGATAAGTCAGAGTGGGTTCACCGTTTGTAACAAGTGTACCACTCTGGGGCGAAATGCTGATAATGGGGGGGTTGTGAATGTTGTGGGGACCCGGGGGATGTATGGGAACTCTGTGTACTTTTCACTTGATTTTGCCGTGAACCTAAAACTGTGCTAAAAGATAAAGGTTGTTACCTAAAAATAGAAAGTGATGAGAAAACCATTTTTGAGTTCAGTGATTTATCCAAGACCATATAACTCATCTGGAGATGGAACCGGGACCAAAATCGTGTTCTCTTCACACTGAATCCAGGTTTCCCACCAATGAAAAAAAAAGGCTACTTTATGACCCATTGCCTGTGCATTCAAGGAGCCCTATGGTGCATTTTAGAAAGAATACCACTGTGATGGTTAAGGGAGGGAGTGATCGTCATTTTTAGGGCTTTGGTTTTCTGTAAATTCACTTCTTTGGATCAGCTCACAACCGACTGGAGGAGGGAAGCATGTGTGTGTTTGTGTGTGTGCGTGTGCGTGTATGAGTGCCTGTATACTTGTATATATGCATGCATGTACATATATGTTTGTGTATATACATGTGTGTACATATGTATGTGCCTGTGTGCGTATATGTGGGGAAAGAGTTGTTGCATTTGTTAAAGTGATAGTTACAAGGGCTGTGGTGCCACTGCATCATGTAACGTTTAGAGGAGCCTTCTTTCTTTTAGAAAAGGAAAAACATACGAAGGTCCAAGCAGAGAGCACCATGGAATAACAAACCACATGTCTGAGTGATGTCTGTTGTAACAGCGTTGTAAATACCATGGAAGAAAGGTCTTCCAGTGTGGCTGTTCGGGTTGTAGAAAGTTCTCGTTTATTCACTAATGCCCGGTATGGACACAGCCAGCTGACTGGGCAAGCTGTAGATCAGCTTAGTGGTCTGGCCTGTGCATGGCCATGACTCAGAGATCGAACACTACCACCCTCTCTGAAAGCAGGTCATCATCTTGAGCAAAATTTCCTTGTCCAGAATTTCCCAGAGGTTGGCATCTAAGAACATTGATGGAGAGTTGTTCCTGGTTAGCAAAGTTTACTCCTACCTGGCATTATAGGGCCAGACCGAATTTAACTCTGAAAGTTTCAGTGCTAAATTCTACATCACCTTTCCTGCCAACGGAAAAGAATCTGTTCTTAGGTTCAAAGCCAGAAAATGGAAAGTGGCAAGTTCATGTTCATGGAGAAATAGTATTCTGGAGACTTTGCCTCCCGGAGGCAAAAATGAACATTTGAAATCAGGTTTTCTAAAAGAATTTCTTTCTTTTGTTTTTTTCCTAAAGGAATTTCTGAGTAAAAATTTTAAATTGCTTTTGTTTACACTTGGGCTTATTACAGAAACACTATTTCGGCAAAGCCTATTTAATGATTAATAAAATAGCAGCTCTTTGGATATCTATTGCATTGGATAATGTGAATTTACTTTTGGAATTTCTCTTGATTTCTTTTTTTTTTCTTAAAGGAGAATGTGATTTGGGTGTGGGCGTGCATGTGGGATGGGGATGACGGCTTAAAGAATAGCATTTTTCAAAGGAACAGTCTGGCCGCCTGAGTGCAAACTCTCCTAGGAAGAAGGGATAGTAATATCCCTCCCCTGGCCCCAGAACGAGTACCTCTTTGCCTGGGCACTGCCTCGTAACTCTTAGGTTTCCCCCAAGGCTGTCTGCAGGTGGACAAGCCTTTGGGAGCTCCAGCGCCTTGGGGCCTCTGCCAGTTCTCAGAGACTCCATGGAGAGATCTATGCTGATAGGCTGCAGGTTGCCATGGCAGCAGCCATGCACATCCTGGGTATCCAGGCGCCACATGGGTGCTTGGTTTTTTCCCCAGAGCACAGTCTGTGCAGACAGCGGGGGAGGAAAGGCCACTTTGCCAACACAGGCATATATTTAGGTCATCATTTCAGAATCCTGTACCCGTGTGGGAGTTCACTGTTGTTCCTGCAAGACTCTCATTTTAGATGCTGTTCCACTGGGCCGAATAAAGATAGTCAGGATCGTCTCTGGCAAGCTGGCTAGCCTAACTGCATGTTGCAAAGGACAAGAAGATTCCTCTGGAAAAGTCCAGCTGTCCCTTCAGCACAAGACCTCAGTTATGGGCTAATGTCATAATGCCAAGGCATCACTCATGGACTCTCTAGGTGTGTATGGGGGAAGAAATGAAATATTTTACCTTTTTTGGGTCGCAGGTGGTCAGACCGTGAGCATATTACATGCTCAGTTAAAACTGGTGGTGAGCAATTAGGTGGCAAGAGATGGGACTAGCCTTGATCATAGGTTCTGGATTGGCACTCAAACATGGAATGGGAGCTCAGAAGTGCCAGGAAAGATGACTTCTGGTGGTGAGCTAGGGGAGGAATTTAGAAAGAGGAACTGGGCAGAATGTTTGGATGATAACCTCTGGTGACATGGAAGCCCTGTGGGCACCCAGGGACAGTGTAAGTTGTGTCTCCAAGTGTTGCAATTCAGGGGAGTTCCTTACAAATCAAGAGGAGACTCCTGACAGTAATGTCCTTGTTTGATGGTTCCTGTTAGAGGCAGGAGAGAGGACGTGGGGTTTCTTGCACAGGACAGCATTTGGATTGGATGAGGGGTAGGTTTGAACAGATCAGACCCCCATAGTTAAAGAAACAGGGTCAGACCATCTCGGGTGATGGTTCGGATTGCCCAGTGGGCCAGCTGAGTTTGTGCTCACGGCGGCATGATATAAAAAGTGAGAATTTCCGGAAGCTGAAGACTTAGATATGTAAAGGGGGAGAAAGGTCATACAGGTAATCACCATGGAAAATGTCTTTCTTTACGCTTACTCCATTTATTCAATGGTATTGTTTGATTTTGACTTGTGTATAGGAAGGACACCCCTGTGCATAGGCATTTCAAAAGATCTTACTTCATTTCTTCCTGGGAGAGTTGTCATCCCTGATCCAGGTGGGTGCTCTGTAGGGTCAAGGGTGCTGGCCAACATAAGCTCAAAAGACCCCGGCTTCCCAGTGTCTTCTGGGAGGGGTCATTGTCTATCTGAGCAGGAACCAGACCTGGAGGGAGAGGTTCACATATAGAGCCTGCAGCAGGTGGGCACAGACAGACTGACCCAAGGGAGGGTTGCTTACACCCATTTTCATATGCAGTAGTGCTGAGAGATGATGCCAGAATGGCACCAATTGGATCTGAGAACCTATTCTCAGAGAAGGAGATCCTTGTTCTTCTCTAGGAATAGTGGCCATGGCGTTAGAGGTTCTGATCCCACACAGCTGATGGAGCCCAGCTCTCTGTGCTGTAGTCGATCCAGTTCTGTAGTTGTGTTTAGTGCTGCTAAACCTAACATTATTTACTCTGTAAGGCATTCAGACTGGACTGGGGTTTTAGGGGCCAAAGAAATCTGAACTTAGACTCCCAGGATTTCTTGCTCCTTTGGATGGATATTTTATGATTTCTATCAGAATTTTAGAAATAATGATGCATTACATGTTTATTTCACTAGTGTCTGTTGGTAGCAGATATTTACAGTGCCTGAGAAAAACAGCCCTTCATACTCTTGTAAAGATTGGCTGGTTGATATCACAGTATTTATGATCAGTGTTAATACGGTGGGTGCAGAGTCTTAATCCTGAAATGGTCAATTACACTTTGATAGTAGGAACATTTCATTCTCTGAAATCAAGATCTATTTCCTGTGTGGTCACAATTCTCTGGCTGACCACAGAACACATTAAGATTCACGTCTAGGGGGCAGTATCGAAAATTAACTTTATAAAAGCCATTTTCCTTGGTGATAAATCTCTATCACTTAATCACGCTGACCATCTCATGAGCTATTTTGTGCTCATTTCCTCCTTACGACTCCCCTGTTTGAGTTAGGTGGATGCATCAAGCTTTCTCTTACCAAGGCAAAGAGGCCAAGTAAAAGTTTGACTCCTTTTACATTTATTTAAGTTTTATGGTGTGGAACTTTGAGATATCTTTTCCCCCCACTTAGTTATTATGCTGTTCCATGCAGTTGCAGGGTTGTGAGCTTTTTGCAATCTACATTGCTGATATCATTACTATTTAGTTTCAGACACAGGACCAAATTCATCTCAATTTCCATCATGTATCTGTCACAGTACATCACAATGATTTGTTACAAAATTTTACCCCCACCTAATTTCCAGGAAAGCACTCATAACAGAACTTGATATATTTTCCAATAGAACTAAAAAGATAAAGAACCTCACTTGGCTGAACCATGTCTGGCTTTGGAAATGCTTTCTTAGAACACAAGTGCGCTCAGCTTAGTGATACCAAAGAGTGTCATTTAATATTGACTTATCTCAAAACTCCATTGTCTGGATTTCTTGCTTTCAATATTTCTGTAATTACCAGTCTTTATCTTGTGTCTTGGACTCAGAAAGCGACAAACAATCCAACAACGCTTTACTACTCTCCTGTTTCTCCCTGAACTCTTTTCGAAGAACCTCTTGGTTTTCCAAGAGAAGCATTTAGTTCCTAATTCTCATGTTAAATCAGACTTTTGGCCAAGTGACTAGAACAGCTAGACATGAGCAATAGTTCAAGGTTCATCTTCATCACGTGGATCAATTGCAGGCTAGAGAGAACTAGTAGAGAGACACAGGCACAGCTTCATAGTCCAAGGGAGCATAGTAGAGAAGGCAGATGGGGGAGGGGAAGCTCCCCCTGCAATACTGCAGGTCCAGATTACCCCACTGGGTGGAGACACATGTCCTAACTATCGACGTATCTAAACACCTATAAATACTGGTGACCCAATGGCTCAGTCAACTGGACTGGGGATTCCATTTCTTTTTTGTTTATTAAGGAGTTGTTTCACGTTGTCGCTTTCTGAGTTGGCCACTGAATCTTAACTGCTTATTTATTTAGCACTCTGGGAGAATGGTTATGAAAAGGAAGGAGCCTTCCTTTGACACTTGATTATATGACTATGCTGTTTTTTTCTTGGAACAGATTTATGAGTGACTGTGATGCATTTTTATTGGAAAATAATGTCCTCATTCTAAGTTGTCCAGGAATCTGTTGGTAGTACAGTACAGTATTTAACAATTACTAGTACTTCATACATGAATAGTACTTAATAGTACATACAGTATAGGGGTCGGCAAACTTTTCTGTAAAGGGCCAGATAGGAATATTCTAGTCTTCTGGGCATATAGTCTCCATCTTAAATACTCAGTTCTGCTAGTGTAGTGTGAAAGCAGTCATAGGCAATACACAAATGAATGGGTGTGGCTGTATTCCAAGAAAACTTTATTTATGGACACTGGAATTTGAATTTCATACAATTTTCATATGTCAGAAAATATTCCTCTCCCCTGCATCCATTAAAAAATATAAAAGTCATTCTTTGCTCACAAGTGGTGCAAAAGCAGGCAGTGGGCCAGAGTCTGTGAGTAGATTTGGTTTGCCGACCCTTTCAGTATAAATAGTGCCCATGACTTAAGCCTTGGCCCTGGGTTTGAGACCAGGATCTGTTACTACTGGACCCATAACCTCAGGGAAGTTATTCAATTTGCCTCAACCATAGTTTTCCTTTTATAAAATGTAAATTGTAATACCCAAGCTCTCATAGTAGAGTAGAATTAAATGACGTAATTTGTGTAAGTGCTCTGAAAGTTCCCAAACACTGAACACAGTGTAGGGTACAATATTGTTTTGTCATTGTATTGTGTATTGATATTGTGCTTTGTCAAAAAGTCTTTGTAGCCTTACAGAGTTTTTGATTTCTAGATGACGCTGCAATGGAAACTCTCCAAGACATTAAGGGTAGAAATGTTAGGAAGAGGTGTGTTTTTACTTCATTTCAAATGAAAGGATTACATTTTCTTAAACACAAGTTGGCCATGGAGTCTAGAAACAAGACAATATGATTTTACTATATTGTAATGCGATATCAATGAATCATTTATTATGTATACACTGACTATGTTTTTCAGTTGTATAGCCATCCATTGAAAGAAGATACTATTTCCTACTTATGTAGGGCATTTAATTACGACTACCCTTTTGACTTTTCTGAGTCACATAGAGCACCATCCAAGTCAAGGAAAGAAAGACTGAAAACGAGTTAGACTATTGGCAAGCTGTCTTGGAAATGACTACGAATATTTTCATTCTTTTTTACCTTGAGTTACTCAGCTAATCAAATGACTTCACATTGTTTGAGTGAGTTCAAGTAGTTTTCTACTGGCATTTTTAAAACCTCTGAATCCACCAGCTCCTGCCTTTAATAAACAGTTTTTGCACATCCCAAAGATATTGGCTTAAATCAAATTAAAAAGCAAAGGGGAAAAAGTAAGAAACCTGAAATGTAAGAAGATGTAGGAAAGGAAGGCATAAGGATGTTGCTCTGGGGATTTCAAAATTTAGGTTTTCGAATGAAGTCATAAATAATTTTTTAATTAGCATACAGTGAGAAATAGACATTTCAGAGCCCTAGTTTGGTTAAATCAAGAGAAAAATTGTGCTTATGAAGTAAGTTGACATTTTTAAAGACAGCAGCTGGATTTTTGTGAGGGAACATAAGATACTGAACATAATCAGTGGACTTGGCAGTGGAGAGTTAGGGAAAGCACAAAAGAGAGAGACACATGGAGCAAAAGAGTGGGGGAAGGAGGAAGTTCCTTCCCATGGACATGGAGTGGTTATATGTTGGGTCAACAGGTTGCCATGTTATGAAGGAATGGATAAACGATGACCTGACAGTACAGTGGTTGCGAATATGTCAATTCAAAAGAGTATCGTTTGTCCAGGGGACAGCCAAAAACAGAAACGATTTTATTAGTTACATAAAATTGACTTATAAACAAATACGTTTTCCAGTTGGAAAGCGTATTGGGGTGGGTGGAAGTGAGAATCGGAGGGTCTCAGCAGCCCTTGGGGAGGTCATGCTTCCAGAGGAATCTGCCCTTTTCTCCACATTGGGGTCAACTGTGGCAAACCATAACCCTTAAGTTAAAAATTCTCATCTGGCTATAGGATCCCACCATGCTTTTATGGAAAGTGACTCAAACACACCAACCAAACAGACCAAAATATCAAGTTGAGAGTGATTCTCATTAGTTATGGGTATTGTTGCATTAAAATAGGCTTGTTTATTTTCACAACACATGATTTGCTAAGAAAGTGACTGGGTGAATGGGGACTGGATATGGTGGAAGAGAATGAGTAGAAATCGTGGGCTCATTTGTGTTGTACGGTCTTGATGAAACAAACCATTCAATACTTGCTGCTTAGAAAATTCAGTTTCAATGAACTTCTTTCAATTCCAAATTTTAACAGTTGACACAAAATACACTGTTAAACTGTGTTATCAATAATTGTAGAAAAATAGACATGTTTGATAGGGAACATTCTAGTAAAAGGTTCTTCTGGAGCGTCCTTGTTTAAAGATCCAGAGGCTCACATTACAAAAACAAGATTTGGTTCATGTTCTGTCTCCAACTACATCGACACCAAAGACAATGAGAAATAGGGAGAGACCTCACCCCTGGGTGCCCTGTCACAGATACAGAACTGACACATGTGCATGACCAAAGGTTATCAAGGCTCTTCGTTCAGTTGTGCTAAAGGGCCCCGAACTGTTCTTCCAACCAGACAACAAGGTGTGTGCTGTCTTTTGAACCTTAGTAACAGATTTAAAAAAGGCCCACTGAGTCATCAAGAGCTAATTAGCAGACTTTATATAGCCCCTGCTTCATCTTGCTTTGTGCTACCATGCCTTCCCTGCAACTCTGGTGATGTTGCGGGATTAGCGCCCCCAAGTCAAGGGCTCCCTTCATAAGGCTACAGCGAGGTAAGGCCACAGTACCTCCCAACAGCCTGGCAGGAAGTGTATGGGGCTCCCTCCTCCTCCTCGACTACAACCTCCTCCTTGGAGTGTGTGGAATGAATAAGTGATTCAACAGATATTCAATGCAGAAAATGAAATGTTGGCAAATAGGAAACGGCTATACGGCCAACAGTTTTGTTTTCAGTTACGTCAGTGCCAAGAAGCAGTTGTCCTGATGTGAGGTCAAGGAAGTAGGAGAAGAGAGACCCCTATGTTAAATGGAGGAGCCACTTTCCTTATCTCTGGGACATGCTTTTTCAAAGTAGCCAAGTCCCCAAACTACAGCGAAGGCCTCTGCAATCTGGTCAGGGAAGTCAAGGGCAATAGGGAGTGATTGCTAGTTTGAGTTCTTTGACCTTCAAGGCACAAAGCTTCAAACTGAGCACAGCTGTAGGAGCTGAAAATGAACTTGAGTTCAGTCAATGAATATTTATGATGGGCGATTGTTTTTGGGAACAAAGAGTTTAAACTTGCGAAATGAATGTGAAAGATCTGTTACAGTGCAAAATTTCCACCTGCCCTTGAGATTTTGTCTAACATTCTCTTCCTTTTATCTTTTTATTTGAATCTTTTCATTTTGAAATTTAGATTTTTTAGTATAAAATTCCTTCCTTCCTTCCTTCCTTCTCTTTCTTCTCTTCTCTCTCTCTCTTAATCTCTCTTTCCATTTATCTTTATAGATTAAAATGAATTAAGGCTGCAGTTTTTCACTTGTCTTCTTCTGATTGGGAGACACTTTGGATTTGATTTCCCACCTGTGGCATGCTCTAGAGAGATTTCATAGTCACCTAGATTACTGATCTAATCTTTGACTAGATTATAATAGTAATAAAAGAATATGAATAATAATAAATACAAATGCAAGAAATGCTGATGGGTAAGCTGGAGGGGACAGGGAGAGAGCCAGATGGAGTCAACGTGTGTGAGGTGAATGATTATAATACATGTCGCCCACTGCATGCCTTCGCCAAAGTCATGGCTTTAAACCCAAACCATCTTCTGCTAAATTACCACATCCTTTTTTTTTTTAAAGTCTGTAGTTTCTCACAATTACAGAGTGGAGAACCCATGGGTTTGCAGAAGAGTTTCTCAAACTCTTATACTACAAAGGGTGATAGCTCATGGGAAAAAGCATAAACACGTCCTTGCTGACATGCCAGAGAGTGTCCTCTCCCTGGAATATTCTCCCAGGCTAGTCAGTGAGGCTCCTGTTACTAGAAAAAGAGACCTCAGTTTTGTAAACATTTCACAGTATATCAGCGTATTGATGGTGGGTTTTGCCATGTACTGGACCTCCTAACTTCCCCCAGACCTATGGCTTATTAGAGTCAACGAAAAGATCAGCAAGGGAAGAGTGAGGTACCCAAACACTACCAGTCTGGGACACAGGACAAAGGCCATGCACGAAGGGCCAGCGGTCAATGGGACCAAAGAAATTGAGAAAGCAAAGACATCAGAACAGAAATGCCTACTGTACATTGGGAATCTTTTTTTTTTTTGCATCTTATTTCTAAAGTTATATATCTAAACCTATGTTAATTATACATCTATGTACAGTATTTAGAAGTTCTGTCCTACAGTACTTTTGTACATGCTGTGTTTTATTACTAACTGCAAAAAGAAAAAATAATTACATAAGGCATATATATGTACAGTGTTTTGTCTTTACCTGACCCGGGTCCTATAACTGCAGTGCCTGTATGGGGCAAGCACCTCGCCCTGTGGATGAAATTTATTGGAATCTATAAAACTGAGGGTTATACGCTATGTCTCACTGCATGAATAAATAGGCACCAGAGACCTAACTTGTCATATCCCAGGTGAAATCTCTAACACACTCTTTGAGTGATCTGGTATTGTACATGACATGCCGGTGAGTAGCTGAAATCCCTAGGAGCTGGGTGTGTGGTATTTCGGGAAGAGAGCAAGCTTGGGCCACAAATGAGGGCACATTGCACCTTCACCAAATCCGTGTCTACCTTGTCGATCTGAATTAACTGAGAGAGGGCAGGTAGATATTTTACACCTTGAAGACTTGTTTTCTGGTCATGTCAAAATTAAATATAAATAAATAAACAACCAAGGAAGAGAGACAAAAAGAAAGAATGAGAGACGAGGAAAGGTTGTGCGAGGGGAGAGGAGAAGGAGCTGCCCAGCTAGGAGACTAAACTTTGGATTCGTTTTCTAGGTTTGCCACATCACCATTCCTTTCTGTTTGTTCCTCGAGGTTCTTCTCTTCTTCCTCAGTCTCCAGTTCTGCATGTTGGTTGAGTTTGCTGGACACAGACCAACTCAGGGGCAGCTCCGCCCTGTTGGCCAGCTCGGCCAGCTCTTTGGCACTGAGAGATGGGGTGCTAGTCTCATAGGTCTCATGGAAACTGTTGTAGTCGACCTCGTAGAACCCGTCTTCCAGCGTCAGGACAGGTGTGAACCGGTAACCCCACAGGATCTCACTGGTGATGTAGGAGCTCCGAGCTTGGCACGTCATCCCTGCAAAGAAGGGAACAGACAGAGGCGTTAGTATACGTGAATGCGGGCTTTCCGTCAGCAGGTGGGTTCAGCGGGCTGGCTAGGGGTGTTGCATGTAGCTGTTCCGATTGTGCCCCGCGCAGGGCGTTATAACGTGTTGTAGGCATACACTGACACGTACACGAGTGTATGGTGGAACCTCCAGGACTTCTGGGGATGGGGAGTTCTAGGGAGCAGTGGGAGGGCTCTGGCTCGCAGTAAACCACACTTGCTCACAAGGCCACGCATACACACACAGGAAAGCATGTGTGCACCTGTGCACAGGCGCACATTCATGTGCTTGTGCCTCATCCACGTTTCGCTCTGGGAGAAACTGGAGGCCATGAGTCTGGCCTCCCATTGCTTTTAGGGGCTTTGCCTGAGTCCTACTGAGTCTTGACCATTCTGGCCACAGACTTAGAATCAAGTTTGGTTTATGTAACTACACCTAGGATGTCTTTCAGCTGAACGTCATGGATTAGCATTACCATCCTACATCAGGCCATGCAGGCAGGCCCTGACTGCGGCCCGCAATGAGGTTGGAAGGGACGCCCACCTGACTTTGTACTGTCCCCAGGCTCAGTGAGGATAGTTATTCAGACGATGTAATAAACATAATACCTTAAAGACTTTTTTTTTTTTTTTGCCTTCTTCTTAAAGATAAGAAACCTTTTCCTACTTTGCACAGAAATGCCATGTGAATTACTGGAGCCCAGGGGTTGGGAGCAGCTTTATTTAAAATATGAAATGATGGAATGGGGGAAACTCCACCCATCCTCTTAGATAAGAAAACTAGGCAGCTGACTTCATGTAAAATCTGGGGAATGCACTGGTGCACTGGCCAAAGGGCTCTCTTCTGGAACTTCTCAGGACGTGGACACATCCACTGAGTCATTCCTTCAGGGATGACTTCTCCATTAGCCAGGCAGGTCCAGGGCCTAGGGCTCACAGTGCTGTTTAGGGACCTATAAAAATTCTTTTAAAATCAGAAGAAAGAAATAAACATTTAAGTAGAAGAAAATGTTAAAATAGTCACCTTTATTCTAATAAGATTGTAAAATGTATTATAATTAAAACTTTAAAGAAATGAATAAGGGGTCCTTAAGGGTAAAACTACCTATGACGCACAAAAGTTGTCCTGTGGCCAGTGTTCATTCATCCAAGAAAACAGCCAATCAACATGTCATTCATTAAAACAGCCAACGAGGTGTATCAGGCAGCTGCTTTGTGTTGGATGCAGGCAGAGTGGGTGTCTACACGGAGGGATTTGGAGCTACAGAATGATCCCAGAGCGTTGCACTTGCTCCTCTTGAGTAGAAGACGACCCTGGCGTGCCAGGGACTTAAGCGATTTACCCTACGCCACTGTCGGGGCCTGAGTCAGCACTGCTCTCACTCCAGCACTGTGCTCTCCTCCTTAATCCCCAAACTGGATGCTCCCCTTGGACAGTGTCTCTCTGGCTAACCCGCAAAAGCCCCCTTGTATGCCTCTAAAATAAGTATTGTAGGACTTCTAGATATGGAAAAGAAAAGAGCCCTGTCTTGCTTTTATTTCTCAACTAGGGTTTGTCTTCTGAACTGCCAATGTGATTTTCATTGAATTTGAAAACGTAACAAAATAAAACCAACTGGGTTAACACTGTAACAAAGGCAGAGCTGTCGAGATTCTATCAGTACACATGTATGCTGTGGCATTTTCCATATCAGGAAGACCATCATGGAATCCCCCTGCATTGGGTTTTTAGCAAGTAAACTTCCCTCTGGAAAAAGAGATGCTTGGGTGGCTCAATCGGCTGAGCGTCCAGCGTCAGCTCAGGTTGTAAGGATGCAGGTCTGATCCGGCCCTCACCACCTGGCGGTCCCAGCCTTCCCGGAACCGGTCGCGGTGCACCGCAGCGGCGGAAATGCGCCCAGCGGCCGTGGCGGGGGGCGTTCCCCCGCCGGTTACAGGTCCGATCCAGCCTTCCCCTGTACTTAAAGGGGAAGGCGCAGGCTTCTCCTGAAAGGGCGCGCCTTAAGGAGGGACAACTCCTGCGGCGCGCCCAATGGGGGGAGAACGGTTGATACCTTTGACCTCTCTAGAGGTGGGCCTAGTCACGCCCCATGTGGGGCGTCCTGGGCCCACTCTGATTGGTCAGTGCTCTGGATAGTGTGACTGGCTCCCACACCTGCCAGTATTGATGGGGGATAGGGATTGGATCGCTGTATTTCCTGTAACTCCCCCTCCCAAAGTTATAAAAGGCCCTGCCCGGCCATTGTTCGGGGCTCTCTTTCCACGCGGCCAGCGGGTAGGTTGGAGATCGTGAGCCCGAGCTTAAGCTTGTAATAAAGGCCCTTTGCTTTTGCAGGCGTGACTCGGTCTCCCTAGCAGTCTCTGGTGTTTGTTTTGCGGTGATTTGGGGCGATTTTAAAAACTTGGGCTTGAGCCCCACATCGGGCTCTGTGCCGACAGCTAGCTCAGAGCCTGGAGCCTGCTTCAGATTCTGTGTCTCCCTCTTTCTGACCCTCCCCTGCTCTCACCCGCTCTCTCTCTCAAAAAAGAAAAGAAAAGAAAAAGAGATGCTTCTTTTGGGGAAGAGCAAAAGGTGAAAAAGCTCATTTCCGGTTCTGGTCACTCTCCACTCTCTGGGCGTACTGACTCTCTTGCCATTGGCATTTGTACTTTTATGCCTGTGTTCAACTCTTTGCTGTATCTTGAATATCCTTCTCCCAGTGGGATCTCGCTCCTCTTTCAAGAATTAACTTATCTTCTCCTTTCTGGAGCGCTCTGTGACTGACCAGTCCCCGGCTGGAACTATAGAGCCCAGAGGGCCATAACATTCCAGTGACACCCTCCCATGGTCCTTATCTCATTGTTTACAATTGCTTCTAAGTGTCTGTTTCTCTTGTTGAATTGGGGCCACACTGGGGCTGGTAGGTCTTATTTATTTCCATGTTCCTAGCATTTAGCACAGCACTTTGACATTGTGCTTTCCCAATAAATACTCATTGTCAAACAAAAAGACTTGACTTAGGAAAACTATAGAGAAGCAGCTTAATATTGTTGGTTGGAAATGTCTCAGATGTGTTATTAAGGAAAAAGATGACTTTGAGTCCTTTTTCTTTTAAATTTACATTCAAGGGGTGCCTGGGTGGCTCAGTCAGTTGAGCATTTGACTTTGGCTCAGGTCATGATCTCATGGTTCATGGGTTTGAGCCCCACATTGGGCTCTGTGCTGACAGCTCAGAGCCTGGAGCCTGTTTCGGATTCTATGTCTCCCTCTGTCTTTGCACCCTCTCCACACATGCTCTCTCTGTCTCTAAAAAATAAATAAAAAACATAAAATTTTTTTAACTATTTCATTTCATCATTTCATAATTTCTCCTCTGAGAACTTCTCTGTTTGGATCTCTGATTAATCTTCCAAGAGTTTAACCTGCAGGGAAGTGATTAGAAACAGCTCATCTTTTTGGTGGCTGTTTCATTCTTTGAGTAAGACTATGTCCGAGCCCGGGGGGTGGGGGTGAGGAGGGGCGCATGTTATTGGTGGTGGACGCCAAGCCCAGTCCACCCGGAAGCCAGGAAACAAAACTGCGGCTGAGCAGGCACAGGGTCGGGCCCTGCAAGGCGGCGATTTAACAGGCAAAGCTCTATTTTTAGATTCACAGCAGCAAATTATGACGGGAAACGTTTTGAGCAGAATACCAATACGATGAAAGCCATCCTCCTGAGAGAGCCCCTTGGATAGAGCCAGAAGGATTCACTCCGTGATAGATAATACATCTAATCCGCCTGGAGAATATGATTCCAGGAAAATAGAATGGGCATAAACCACCATCACCACAAGGAATGCTGTAAATTAATCAATATGGATCATTAGTATTCAGAGACAAAGAATTGGCTCTTGGAGCTCTGCCTTTTTATTTCAAATGCTGGACCGAACGATGTGGTGTTTCTCTTTATGCCTTGCTGTTCACAGTAAGCACGGCACTGAATGAGCACAGTAATAAAGCGTTCTGCACTTACGTTTATAAGGGTTTGTGTGGGAGAAGAATGTTGGTGATTTCCCAAGTCCAGTGTCAAAAACAAGCAGTACAGTGCAGCCCTGCCACAGCGTAACAATAATTTTCATTCAGTAGTTTCAGCCACTGCTGCTTATTTCAATCACAATGAGCCCTGCCTTACAGGCAGGTTAAAAGTGCCTTCAATAAACACTTGTACTTTCTTCTGTTCCCCAAATATTGGGGGGCCACTGAGGTTCTCCTCCAGCTACGCAAAAATACACGGAGATGTGCATTTTCTTAATGTCTAAAAAAAGACATTCTCTGTGCATACTCCTAAGTTTGCTCTCACCAAAGTAGTTGACCAAATTAACAAAGAATTAGGTATTGAGTTAAATACTAAATGTTATTGGTTGTTTATTTTCTGCCAGGCATGAAACGCGTCATGTGCATCAACGGTCCGACCCTGCAGCAGCATTTTATCGGGATGCTCTTGTGATGTCTGTCTAACGTAGGGTCAAACTAAAGCAAAGAAAGTTTAAGTAAGTTTCCTGGATAACAAGTGTTATGGACCGAATTGTGTGCCTCTCAAATTCACATGTTGAAGCCTTAACTTCCTAATGGGACTGTATTTGGAAACTTTAGGACTTTAGGGAGGTAACTGGGGTTAAGTGAAGTCATAACGGTGGAGCCCTAATCCAATAGGATTGGTGTCCTTTTGAGAGGAGGAGACACCGGGGAGCTTTCTCTCCTGCATGCACGCACGAGAAAGGCCGTGTCCGGACGCAGCAAGAAGGAGGCCCTCCCCGAGCCAGGAAGAAAGGCCCTCTTAAGACTTCCTCCTTTCACTCTATAAAGCTCACTTTCCTTTCAGAGTCATCAGAGTCTTCTGGAAGGAAGGAGAGTGATGGTAAAAGACTCATAAGGTCTGAATGAACCACCTTAAACCCCCCCCCCCCCACGGGTGCTGTTTGTCCTTTTGACACTATCAACCACACACGTGTAAGGTGTAAGGTAAAATTAAAATTTTCTCTGCAGGGCACCTGGGGGGCTCAGTTGGTTGAATGTCTGACTTCGGCTCAGGTTATGATCTCAAAGGTTGTGGGTTTAAGCCCTGTTTTGGGCTCTGTGCTGACAGTTCAGAGCCTGGAGCCTGATTTGGATTCTTTGTCTCCCTATTTCTCTGCCCCTCCCCCACTCATGCTCGCTTGCTCTCTCTCTCTCTCTCTCACAAAGATAAATAAAAAATTAAAAACATTTCTTTATACTTCTTTTTAATCTTAGAATACTTCCACTGAAGTAGCATAGTCAAGGTACTGTGTTTAAAGTTGCTTGGGGGCACCTGGGGTGCTCAGTTGGTTAAGCATCTGACTTCGGCTCAGGTCATGATCTCATAGTTTGTGGCTTCAAGCCCCGTGTCGGGCTCTGTGCTGACAGCTCAGAGCCTGCAGCCTGCTTCTCTGTCTCCCTCTTTCTCTGACCCTACCCTACTTGTGCTCTGTCTGTCTCTCTGTCTCTCAAAAATAAATAAATGTAAAAAGAATTAAAAAAAATTTTTTTTGTTCTTTATTTATTTTTGAGAGACAGAGAGAGACAGCGCTGGCAGGGGAGGGTCAGAGAGAGAGGGAGACACAGAATCTGAAGACAGGCTCCAGGCTCTGAGCTAGCTGTCAGCACAGAGCCTGATGTGGGGCTCGAACCCATGGACCATGAGATCATGACCTGAGCTGAAGTTGGACGCTTAACTGACTAAGCCACCCAGGTGCCCCAAAAGAATTTTTTTTAAGTTGCTTGAATTCATTCTTTTTCTATGTGGCCTGTCATCTATTTCATGTCTTGTTAGGTTCATTTGTTTCTACTTGTATTTCCTTTCAGTGTTTGACTGTGTTGTCCTCTTAAGAACATCATGAGTCGTTTAAATGAGGAGGTGTCTGGTCGGTGGCCTGGGGCATGTGTGTGAGTGTGTGCATGTGAGTGTACTGTGCACGTGTGTTAGTGTATTAGTGTATATGCACATGTGTTTTTGCGCTTGTGTGGGCTTCCCTCGCGTGTCCAAGTGTGTGTTCTCGAGTGTGCACGCAGGAGTGTGTGTGGACAGTGTGGAGGTGCTGGCAGGACCCTGGGGAGAGGCACCCAGCAGCTTCTAATCCGGGAGTCTGGTGGACACTTGGAACCTCACAGTGAGGGCACAAGATACCCCAAAGACCTTGTGGGGAGAGCAGGGAGGCAGGATGGACTTGGGCCACACCCCAGTGCAGATGGCGCTTAGGATTCGAGAGGGGAACTTCTTGAGTGAGAGCTTAGATCTTGAATTAACCACATTTAACGCTGGAAGTGACCAAGTTACCTTTAATTGGCAAATGTAAGTTTTTTATTTTCTACCAGGAAACAGGGAGCTTAAGAGCAGTGTAGTTCATTTCAGTCACAGAGAAACAAAGTCAGGTCTATTTCTGCTTATCTGAGTGTGGAGTCTATAAATTATAATCTCTCCTTGGACAGGGTTTTAAAAAGTTGGCTTAAAATTCTTAGAGTGTATCCTTCCCAAATAAAACAAAGAATGACATTTATAATTAAGATGACTTCAACTTGGAGCAAAAAAGCAGAGTCTATGATCCTGAGAGTGACCTCTGGAGAGTTTATGAAGCTCATGTAATTCTGTTACTCTTTGCATAGTTGAACATAAACATCTTATTTCAGCTGACTTTAAGATTCGAGTAAAAAACCCAGATCTTTAAGTTTTGAGTTTGGTAATTAGAACACTATAGAGTTGGGGGGAACTCAGCTTTAGTAAGAGACTTAGGAACTTAAAAAATGTTTTTTAGTGTTATTTATTTTTGAGAGAGACAGAGACAGAGCAGAGTGGGAGGGGGCAGAGAGAGAGGGAGACAGAGTCCAAAGCAGGCTTCAGGCTCTGAGCTTTCAGCCCAGAGGCGGCCACAGGGTTTGAACTCATGAACTGTGAGATCATGACCTGAGCCCGAGTTGGATGCTTAACCGACTGAGCCACTGAGGCGCCCCTCGGAACCTTTTGTTTTTTAACATTAATTTATTTTGAGAGAGAGTATGTGTGAGTGGGGTAGGGCAGAGAGAGAGGGAGAGAGAGAATCCCAAGCAGGCTCCATGCTCAGAATGGAGCCTGACGCAGGGCTTGATCCCATGACTATGTGATTACAACCCTATCTGAGCTGAAATCAAGAGTTGGATGCTTAACTGACTGAGCCACCCAGGTGCCCTGAGACTTAGGATCTGTCTGTTGGATAAAGGACATCCAGATGGGCCATTTTGATGGAACTGTGGGCTCTTGTCTGGCACATTATTTCACTGGTATTATAAGAAAGTTTGTGTTGTTGAGAAGAGTAAAACTTATTTTTCTCTTTTTTCCAACTTCATATATAGTTTATTGTTGAATTGGTTTCCATATAACACCCAGTGCTCCTTTCCACAAGTGCCCTCCTCCATGACCGTCACCCCCTTACCCCCTCCCCCTCTCCCTTCAGTCCTCAGTTCGTTTTCAGTATTCAGAAGTCTCTCATGATTTGCCTCCCTCCCTCTCCCTTACTCTTTTCCCCCTTCCCCTCCCTATGGTCCTCTGTTAGGTTTCTCCTGTTAGACGTATGAGTGAAAACATATGGTATCTGTCCTTCTCTGCATGACTTATTTCACGTAGCATGACACCCTCGAGGTCCATCCACGTTGTTACAAATGGCCAGGTTTCATTCTTTCTCATTGCCATGTAGTGTTCCATTGTATATATAAGCCACATCTTGATCCATTCATCAAGTGATGGACATTTAGGCTCTTTCCATGATTTGGCTATTGTTGACAGTGCCTCTATGAACATTGGGGTACATGTGCCCCTATGCATCAGCACTTCTGTATCCCTTGGGTAAATTCCCAGCAGTGCTTTTGCCGGATCATAGGGGAGTTCTTTTGATAGTTTTCTGAGGAACCTCCACACTGTTTTCCAGAGCAGCTGTACCAGTTTACATTCCCACCAACAGTGTAGGAGGGTGCCCATCTCTCCAGATCCTCGCCAGCATCTATAGTCTCTTGATTTGTTCATTTAAGCCACTCTGACCAGTGTGAGGTGGTATCTCAGGGTGGTTTTGATTTGTATTTCTCTGATGCTGAGTGATGCTGGGCATCGTTTCATGTGCCTGTTGGTCATCTGGATGTCCTCTTTGGAGAAATGTCTATTCATGTCTTCTGCCCATTTCTTCACTGGATTATTCATTTTTTTGGGTGTGGAGTTTGGTGAGTTCCTTGTAGATTTTGGATACTAGCTCTTTATCTGGTATGTCATTTGCAATTATCTTTTCCCATTCCATCGGTTGCCTATTAGTTTTCTTGATTGTTTCCTTTGCTGTGCAGAAGCTTTTTAACTTGATGAGGTCCCAATAGTTCATTTTGGTTCTTGATTCCCTTGCCTTTGGGGATGTGTCGAGGAGGAAATTGCTGTGGTTGAGGTCAAGGAGGCTGTTTCCTGCTTTCTCCTCGAGGGTTTTGGTGGCTTCCTGTCTCACATTCAGGTTCTTCATCCATTTTGAGTTTATTTTTGTGTATGGTGTAAGAAAGTGGTCTAGTTTCATTCTTCTGCATGTTGCTGTCCTGCTCTCCCAGCACCACTTGCTAAAGAGGCTGTCTTTTGTTCCATTGGATACTCTTTCCTGCTTTGTCAAAGATTAATTGGCCATACACTTGTGGGCCTAGTTCTGGGCTCTGTATTCTATTCCATTGGTCTATGTGTCTCTTTTTGTGCCAATACCATACTGTCTTGATGATGACAGCTTTGTAGTAGAGGCTAAAGTCTGGGATTGTGATGCCTCCCATTTTGGTTTTCTTCTTCAATATTACTTTGGCCATTCAGAGTTTTTTGTGCTTCCATACAAATTTTAGGATAGTTTGTTCTAGCTTTGTGAAGAATGCTGGTGCAATTTTGATTGGGAATTGCATTGAATATGTAGATTGCTTTGAGTAATAATGACCGTTTCACAATGTTTATTCTTCCGATCCATGAGCACGGAATGTTTTTCCATTTCTTTATGTCGAGAAGACTAAAACTTATATGAGCCATGGACTACATTCTTTCTGGGAAAACCAAGAGTTAAAAATAATTGAGGCAAACCCTAGATGATGATCTCATCCTACTTACTAGCGCTTCCAAAACCAAAACTTCACATGGGGCCACCATGGCAACAGGCAACCAGTTGGCTGTTGGGTCCTCTATGGATGAAGTGGTCTTTAAGCAACTAGGACTTACAAGCCCTCCTGGACTGGCTCTATGCTGACCCTGCAGGCTGTGTCCTCCTTCTAAGTCCTCCCAGCCTCCCTGTTCTCTGGTCTCCAAGGTCCTCTGTTTACACTCTCTGCTTGGATGATCTCATTCACCCATGTGCTTTTATGAGCTGCTGGCTTTCTAACCTCCAGCCCATACCTCATGCCTGATGGTCCAAACCCATTCATTCACCTGCCCGCCGGGCATCTCCCCTTGGGTGCCTCATTCAATGCCCCCAACTGAACATGTACAATTTGTATCCCCTTTTCCTCCAAACCCGCCTCTCACCCCAGAGTCCCAATTCTAGTCCATGGTGCCGCTGACATCCAGTCACTTGATGCATATGGTTGATGCTGCCTCTGAAGCATATCTTGGATCCGGCTTCTGTCTCTCCCCATTGCCAGCACCGTCACCACCACCTTGACCCATGCCACCCTCATGTCCGACGGCAGCTCCTGCCTTCAGCTTGTCTTCTCCTGACACTAGAGTGACCTTGGAGCAAAGCAGATCTGATGATATTTGTCTGGCTTCGAGCCTTTTGGTGACTTCCTGTTGCTGCTAAAATAAGGTCCAAACTTCTTACGTGGTCTCTCTGGGCCTCTGCTCTCCTGCCTGACTTGTATACCATCACACCCCACCGTCCGCCATAAGACTTCTTGCTGATAGAATATAAATGTCATGATGAACAAGGTCTGTGCCTTGCCTGTGTTTCTGGGGCTAGGTGCAATGTGGGGCACAGTAGCTGCTGTGTAAAGACATGGGGGCTAAAGAAATAAGAGGAAATTACAAAGTATAACCAATATTTCTTACACGGATAACTTTTACAATGATGCAAATCCACTTGGAGAGAGAATGCCCTCACCTGGGAAGAAAATGTAATGGATGATTGAGGCTAAGACAAATAGCCCAGGGAGAGCCCCGGCTTAAAGCCCATGGGGACTGACTGGCTGGGAAGGCTCCCGGACAAAGATGCCCTTGGCTGTGCCTGGAAGAAGAGGGAGGAGGGCACTTCAGGTTAGCGGGACCCACCACATGTCTTGAAACATGTCACTTGCACACACGCCATGGACTAAGGTGATCCCATTTAGAGTGGACCCTTCTGGAAATCTGGCATTTGGTGGAGGCTCCTGGCCTCAGGTCACTTAGGTCCCGAGACCACTTTCTGCCACAGGTGTGCATCTGGCCAGCTGTCCCAGCAGGTGCAAGTGAACAGAAGGGTGTCCTGAGGGCAGCGCAGTGACCACAGGGGAGACAGTCGGCTGATGTGCATTTGACTGGGCAAGTATACACGGCCATTAGCATCCATCGAAACAACCTTTAGTGGGGTGCCTGATGGCTGGGTGGCTCTGTCAGTTAAGCATCCGACTCTTGGTTTCGGCTCATGTCATGATCTCATGGTTTCGCGAGTTCAAGCCCCATGTTGGGCTCTGTGCTGAGCCTGGAGCCTGCTTGGGATTCTCTGTCTCCCTGTCTCTCCAAGCCATGGAGATAAGGGATCTGATCTGTGGCTCTGTGTGGAGTTTTGAAAGTTAAGAGAGTGGATCCTAAGGGTTCTTGGAACAAAAGAAAAAGCGTTTACTCCTTTTCCCTTTCTTCTTTTCTTCTTCTTTGTTTTGTATCTATGTGAGTGGACAGATTTAACGAAATTTACTTCCAATCTACGTATGTCCCCTCAAACATGCAGTCTTACATGTCACTTATATCTCAATAAAACCAGAAAATAAGGAAATGCCCCGAGCGTGTCTGAAATTCTTCCTAAAGTTGACAGCTACCTGCAAAACAAAAACCAAACTCCCCACCATCCCTCTTGTCCTCCTATTTCCAGAAAGATTCTAAGGGGAGAGGAGAACTGATGGACGAAAGAAGGAGCAGGCGTGAGACGCTGACACTGTAAGGAAACAGGTATTTTTGTTTTGAAAAACTGACTTTAATGGGTTTTTAACCAAAAGCAATGGACTTTTATTATTTTTTTTATGTTTCATCATTTTGTGAAAAAGTAATCTCTATGCCCGACACGGGTTGAACCCATGGCACTGAGGTCAAGAGTCCTACGCTCCACTGACTGAGCCAACCAGGCACCCTGGCAACAGACTTCTAGACGCAAATAAGGTCTTTACAGACGGGTTCACTCCCAGTGCCAGAAGGGTAATGTGGCAGAGGCAGTGTATTTACAAGGGCAAAGACATCTTCTTAGGGGCTGTTTAATAAATGTGGTCTTAAGTTGAAATTTTGGGCAAATTCTGGAAAAGCATAGTTTGCATCCTGGGTGTTCACAAAAGTTTGGATATTGGTGACATTGAGTCGATGGAACCAGGTGCCACAAGTAAGCTTTTGTCTAAAGATTTGCAAGCGTCGCTGCCTAGACCTCCCGGCAAACTTTGATCGCCGTCCCTCCTCTGGCAACAGCTTCAAGGCTGGAAAACATTATGTGGGAAGCACTTAGGAGTCTTTTCTAGAGCTCCCTCATACGTCAGATCCTTTTTTTTTTTTTTTTTTTTTTTTTTTTTTTTTTTTTTTTTTTTTTTTTTTTTTTTTTACTGTCAGGAATGTCTCAAGATGTTCAGGAACCTATAGCAATAGTTACAGCCTTCCTTGTGATCTGTTGGAATGTCTTCGCTCTTCAACTAACCATGAAATGTTAACGAGATTGTGGCAAATTCTGCTTACGGCTCTATTAATGAACCTGCATCCTTTCTTCAGATTTGGAACCGTTCCTGACCTGTCAGAAATGTAGTTGGGTGTGTAGAGCGTGAGGCGAGCCTCCAAATGAGCACAGCCTTGTAAACACATGCGTAATACCGTTAGAAATGAGAGCCTGCTTTAGTCCAAGTCTGGTCTTGAACTATTGGTTTAAAGTAAATATACCACCTAATCTCCACGTTCCCCATTCCAGCCCATGTAGGGGTGAAAAATGTAGCCCAGGAGGGACCAATGTGTCAAATATGGGTTTTTGAGGTTTAATGAGAATCAAACACCTCCAAGGAGCAGATGAAAAGTTGGGTTGGTAAAATAAATTCTCATCTAAAAAATAATTTTGTTGATGTTTATTTCTGAGAGAGAGAGAGAGAGAGAGAGAGAGAGAGAGAGAGAGAGAGGAGAGAGAGAGCATGAGCCGAGGAGGGGCAGAGAGAGGGAGACAGAATCCGAAGACAGGCTCAAGGCTCTGAGCTGTCAGCACAGAGCCACATACGGGGCTTGAACCCATGAACCGTGATATCATGACCTGAGTCCAAGTCAGCCGCTTAACCAACTAACCCATCCAGGTGCCCCTAAATAAATCCTCATCTTGATTCATCTTTCCGCTCACAGGTCACCAGGCCGGCGTCCAAATTCTGGCCTGTTGGTTTCCGGGGGGAGTGACAGGAATGTGCCCTCATCAGTTTGTATTCACACCTGCAGCTTGGTTTTCTCCCCGGCCGAGACCACATTCTTGCAGCTTCATCATTTACTTGGCCCTGCCTTTTACGGCAAGGAGGCACCGAAGAAAAAGACACAGTGTTCCTCCTTGGGCTAATCTCTGCCATCTCATTTTACTGTTCTTCCCGCAGGGAGGCTGGTAGGTTCCAGCCGGCGCGCAGAGGATGTTTCCCAGCGATCTTGAGATCGGGAACAGCCGGTACCCGGATTCTGGCTCACGGCATGTTCGCAATCCACTTAGACTAATCATACCAGCGGGGGCTTGCAAGGGTGGGAGGGCTGGGTTGTGTGCATGGATGGGGTGAAGGGGAGGGACAGAATCCCTCCTCTGTCCCGGTGTGAGGGAGACAAGCCATCTCTTAGGTGGAATAATTCATGAGTATCCAGCACTGTGCAGAGTACTTAACACGTTCCCAGGCGGTGACACCATTTATTCAGCACTGACTACCGTAGTTAGCCTCAGGAGAGCTGGTGCGATTCCTGCGTTTCAGCTCATTTCTTCCGAGGCTGTGAGTCTTTTAGTCCTTCTGAAAATGTCCTGTTAAATGTGACGATCTGGCTGAGGGGGTGTCGGGGGGTGAGGGGGGCAGGGGAGCAATGCTATGTGGCTCTTTCAGAAAGAGCTTTGCTCTGAGTTAAAGCATTAACCATATCTTTTGTTTTCTGTGTCCCTGTGTTTTGACATCGGGGACTTGCTGGCCCTGGAGGGACTCCCCGTGTCCCCAAGGAAGTCGATCCCCATAGAGAGATGGTAAACAGCCTGTCTGCGGGAGCGATTTTTCAACACCAACCAACGGGTCTGGAGTGCACACCCCAGCCACCCGCGGGCTCTCACCTTCACCTGCCCTAATCACCCTGGCGACAGCGCCCACGCCCAGTGTCCACTGAAGTCATCGAGGTCACCTGCCTTGCTCCTTCCTTCCCACAGAGACTCCAGTACAAGCTGGAGCCATGGTCCCCTCCAGCGCAGGCTCCAGGCTCTGCCCAACTCTGGTGCTTCCCCTGTGCTCTGGTGTGGGCGCTGTGCCCGTCCTCTTGAGATCCATGGGTAACAACTGTCCTGACAATGTCAGTTGTCTCCTGACCTGTTGGCCTTACTACTGAACCTCAAATTTCCTACTGATGCACTGTGTTTTTAAACAGTTAACACAGGGGCGCCTGGGTGGCTCTGTCAGTTAAGCATACAACTTCCGCGCAGGTCGTGAGTTCAAGCCCTGAGTCGGGTTCTGTGCTGACAGCTCAGAGCCTAGAGCCTGCTTCAGATTCTGTGTCTCCCTCTCTCTGCTCCTCCCCTACTCTTTCTCTCTCAAAAATAAACATTAAAAAAATAATAAAACAGTTAACATGGGGGCACCTGGGTGGTTCAGTTGGGTAAGTGTCAGCTTTTGATTTCGGCTCGAGTCATGATCTCACGGTTTGTGAGTTCAGGCCCCAGTCCGGGCTCTGCACTGACAGGCTGGGGCTGGCTTGGGATTCTTTCTCTTTTTCTGTCCCCCCTCCCCATCAAAGTCAATAAAAATAAACTTTAACAAGTTACTGCCTGGTAGACCCAGAGAACAGCGTCTGTGGCTTGTTTACATTGATGTAGCGGGAGGAGGTGACCTTACCGCTTACAGTGGTTGTTTCCAGAGCCTCACGTGGCTGGGCCAGTTGCCTGTGTTGGATGTCACACGGGTAGTCTGTGACTGTTCTGAGGCTGCTGGGAGGTCCTTCTGGCCTGGAATAGCCGAGGACGGGCTGGGCGGTGCTGCCACAGACCCTCCTCAGGTGCACCTGGGGGGATGTCAGGCTGAAGTGGAGCCCAGAGGTGTGGCATCTTCTAAATTTTTTAAAATGTTTTTTTATTATTGAGATAGAGAGAGACAGGGTATGAGTGGGTGAGGGGCAGAGAGAGAGGGAGACACAGAATCCGAGGCAGGCTCCAGCCTCTGAGCTGTCAGCACAGAGCTCAGCGCGGGGCTTGAACTCACAAACCACGAGATCATGACCTGAACCGAAGCCGGACGCTCAACCGACGGAGCCACCCAGGTGCCTAAGGATTGATCATTTCTACAGTCACATTATACTGGATTCATTCCTTTTGGTTCTTAAAGTTTAATTTTTTTTAGTTTTAAAAACTGGTCACTTCTGAAAGGAAGTTCATACTTCACTGTGTTTCTCCTTTGCCTTCCCTTGACTTGTATTTCATTTTTGCAACTAACCCTGACCTGTTACAGAAGGAATCTGAATAGTTTGATGCAGCAAATCTTAGCATTGAGGTTTCTAAAAGGGAGATGTGACACCTTTTCCCCTCTGGCAGCCACCTCCAATTTCTACTCACTGGTTATAGTCTTTTATCAGACTCAGAATCCATTGAAATTACATACTTCAAAGACATTATTACTGAGACGTTGAAGGAAATGTAAAGACGATCTTTTTTTTGCAAGTTGCAAAAGCCCTCCATAGCAATCCCAAGACAAAATCAGTTGGGGATTAGGATTTTTGCAGTGGGAGGTGGGGGGTGGGTGACAGAGCCTGTTGTCCGAGGCTGTCCGTGGCAGCCACAGAGGTGTGGCCATAAATCCCGGATTGCCTCCAGTTGACCAGCTGCCTCTTGCCGACCTTTCTGAAGGGGCTGTTTCCAAATGAATGAGCCTGGGTTCCAGTTTAGCCACATTTAGTTCTGATGTTTATTCTATGTCACTAAACAGGAAGGTGACACTCTGGCGTGAACCTGATTCAGTGAGTGTTTTCTCTCTGTGGTAGGGACCTGCCCCTACCAAGCGCTTGAGGAATAAAAAGTCATTGGAGCAGTTTTGGAGAATCAGAAAGAGCCCGGTCCGTGTTGGGGAGACAGCTGCTGTGTCACAATGTTGGGGTACAGTGAGAATAGGTATGGGGACAGCAGATGGAGGCCTTCCTGATAGTCTGGACAGGAGTCAGTATTTTTGCAATGGTCACAAGAGGGAAAGAGTGGATGGACTCGAGATAGGAGCAGAAATGGGCAAGCTTGATACTGGCCTGGAGATGTATCTTTTAGGTTTCTGGATTGGTGCTATGCCTCAACATGCGGACTCCAGGAAGAGGCCTGGAGTTGGGCATGTTAGGGAGTTTAGCCTGCGTATGTTGAGTTGTGGTATTTTTGACACCCATGCTGTAAGAGGAGATTTCAAATGGTCTGTTGGATAGAACATTCTGGAACTCCAAGGACAGGTAGATTTGGGAGTCACTGGCATATGGCAACTGAAGTGGGTGGGATGAGAATTGGAGATGCAAGAGAGTGAGAGGGCAGAGGCCTTAGCTTGGGCCATGAGAAGCTCTGACATTCGTGCTGGTTACGGGACTATGACCTTGGAGGAGATCTTGGGAAAAATAGTCAGGGGAAAAAAAGCCAGGAGAGTTCCATGTCAGAGGAGCTCAGTAAAGACAGGAGTCCCAGAAGGAAAGAGTGGTCAATGCCAAAGACTGCTGGAGGGACAAACAAAATGAAGCCCTGAGCCAGCTAACTGGGTTGAGAGACCGAGGTCCCTTGAGAGTTGGGTGAGAGATGGACCAGTGGGGAGGTGGGAAGGAGGCCGGCGGGTAGGCACGGTGCTGGGGGCCGGGGTCTGGACACACAACCCGCCATGTGCTTCCATTGCTGTCACCACCCTGGTTTCCGTCATTGCCGACCCCCCTCCCCCGCCGCACGGACTCAGATGCGGGCCCGACCCCTGCACGCAGTCCCCGGGGATTGCACAGGATCTCGGGTCACACCATTCGTCACCTGCTTCCTCTCAGCATCCACATGGCACCCTGTGGACTTGGAGGTTTTGCTGGTGATGTCAAGTTGGTGTCGCTGGCAGGGCGGGGCAGGGCGGGCACAGCAGCTTGTGTGTGACATCAGTGGACTGCCCCTGGACCAGTTGGAAGATGGGGCCAGGGGAGAACAGCAGCATCTGGGAGGCTCCATCTGTGCTCTGCTCTGACCCCACAAACCTTAGTCCTGGGGATGCTCTCCCGACAGGTGGGTGGGTGGTCCAGAGATGGGTGGGTCTGCTCCACTTCTCCTAGCAGTGGGAGAGCCAGTTAGGGCCTGATGGGGGACAAGAGGGCCACCTTCCCCTCCTTCTCTTCTCTCTTCTTTGGAGGGACCCCATCCACTGGTCCAGGTCTCTATTGGGGTGACCATAATAAACCAGAAGGTCTCCCCTGACTTTCTGGACTCGTTGAAAATCACATTCCTTTAGTTTTGGCATCGTGCTCCTGGCAAAAAGTCAAATCAAGTGGCGAGTTCTCATAGCTGACCCGTCCAGGCCCCTGCACCATGAAGTGAGCTTCTGGGAAACACCTGAAATCTGTGTCTTTTGACGGTGCCTTTCCCGTGACTGTTGTGCAAGCTGGTGAAGTGGTGAGTGGGGATGGCAACTCGGGGCTGTCGGCTACCCAAGTTCATTACCCCATGCTGGACTGGACTCAGGTTTTGAGATTCATTTTGTAACTTGGGTGTTTTCTTGTAAAATGACGCTCCTTCCTGTGCCTATAAATATTTATGGATTGTTTTATTGCAGACAAAACAGAATGGCTTTGCACGTGGGGGGGGGGCAGGGTACATAGCTATCTGCAGAAAAGGCCCAATTAACTGCTTTCATTGCAACCATGGCATGACTGAGACATTCATTTTAGAGACTAAGTGGAAAATAAAACTGAGCTCAGGGCATCATTGCAAGCATATGGGAGGAATGCACGGCGAATTAGATGGAGACACGGAAGCATTGGGTTCCCAGAGACAAGCATGCCATTGTAATTTTGTTGGGATGAGAAAACTGAGACCTCTCGGATTTGCCCTGCCCTGTGTGCGTGTCTCTGTCAATGTCTGCTGCTGTGCAGCCATTTTAAATGGGTCCTAAAATATCTGCAGTGCAGAACATTTCAGGAAAGCTTTTCATTTGCTACAATGTTGCAGCAAGCCTGCAGAAGGGATGTTCGCGGGCAACTTTCTGATGGTTTAAAAAGCCCGGAAGAAGTGGGTGATGGTGATAGATTCCCCCCTACCCCCACCCCGGCTTGTCTGCAGAATGGATGGAAAGAGAGTATCCCCAAATACTGTGCCCCTTCCCGAGGACATAACCAGGCAATGTGAACACCAGAAGCAGGACTGACTTATGGGAGGGAAAGGGATACTGAGGCGGAAAGAAAGAATTCTCTTGGAATCCTGCCTCATCGGGGCTGCAAGGGATTTCAGAGACCATCCCCACTCCTGCTGCAGATGGAGAAACAGAGACAGCAACCACTAGCCGCAGGCTGTCCGGCGAGCTAGTGGCAGAGCTTGGGGCTAGCGGGGACCGTCCATTTCCCAGGCTGCTCCTCTTTCCATGCATGGCCCTCCCCCAAGCATTAAGTATCTGTCTAGAAATTTTGGCTCCCACACCGAAAACATAAAACTCTTTGTTCTCACTCCCTAAATGAGTAATGTGTTTTCAGCGTTTACATTAGCTGGAAACCGAGATGGGAATTCTCCTAACTCATTTTTCAAATGAGATGCATTTTAATAGTTTCCTGGCCTTAAATGCTTCGGCGCTTTGTTAAGGCTCGAGTTGGTTAGAACTCACTTCGCGGAAGTTCTCAGAGCCCCTGGTGGAGCCCAGAGGAAGAGTCACAGGCTGTCCCCGATTTTGTTTTCTTTCCAGGCACTTCTAGAAACTGCAGCTCGATCGGAGCGCACTGTTCCACAAGAAAAATGTGTAACTGAGAGGTTGCATTCCTGATCATTAGCTCAGCATCAAATAAATCTTAGATGTGAACCCAAAAGTTGAGACAAAGCGAGGGGCGAGGACCCTCTAAGAGCGGAGTCCCTGCTCTCAGGATGTTCTCCCTGGCACGCACCCCTTGTAAGTGGGGACATCCGCCAGCCCCTCACGAGCGGGGCAGATCTTTGGTGACCCCAAGTGCTGGAGACGCTGTAAGCTCTCCTTGGAGGTATACAGGCAGGTCTGAGTTCTGGCCGAGAACATGAGAAAGGGAAAGCATTAGAAACAGGAATCAAGGAGGCAAATTGCCGACATAGGATTGAACGTGACGTCCACCTGGGGTCGCAGGTGTTTGCGCTGACCACTGACTGAGCGCTGACCTTGAGGGGTTGGGCATGGACCTCCATCCTCAGCTTCCTCACGCACGTGGGGCTCACATGCCCCGGCGTTCTACAGCCTCGACCCAAAGGGGAACCACAGTCATCTCAACCCATGGGGACTGTCACATGTACGGCGATGCCTCCTCAAGCTTGTGGCCTCAGGACCCAATCTCGCAGGCTTATGGCTGCTCCCCATCTTCCCTGACATGCAGGGAGTAAAGCCTTTTGTAAAATTGCCGAAGCATTTTCATTTCTGGAAGTATGGCCTGCGTAGAGCACCTGGAAAATTGTCACCTTCCAGAATACTGAAAACGCTGGGTACATGATAAAAATGTAGGTGCCGGAGCAAAACGGAGCTGGAGAGAGAGGGAAATCCTGAGAAGCTGGAGAGGAAATGGGAACAGAGGTCCAGGTTGCTGCGGGGATACCGTGGCGAGGTGGCCCTGGGGCAGGCACTGACCCCACGCCTCAGGAGACTGCTTTGTGTCCACATGGACACGTGACTCTCCCCAGGGGGCTCGCCCGAGCGTCACCCCCAGAGCCTTACCATCCAGCTGGCCTTTCCCAAGCATGTCTGCCGGTGCGCACACCTGTAGTCTCTGTTCTTCCCTTCTTTCATGATTGGTCCCATTGCACTTGACCCTGAACGGCTACATTTCACTAGCATCGATGCCCTGGAGCGCAAGCACCTTTTGAGCTCCCAGACCAATGAAATATCAGTGCAGCGGACACCTTATTAAAGGGGGTGCCCATGCCGCAGGTGGGCTTCCGAGCAGACCCTGTCTTCCATGCACTGTCCGGAGCGTCCAGCTCTGGCCCAGGGTGCCAACGGTGGACGTCATGTGTGTTGTGGCCTGGGCCAGAGCCTGGCTTCCCCACTCACCTGAGGCTGGTTTTCCTTTAGCCACCTTGCTCCTTCCTGTCCCCACTATGGCTATGTCCCCATCGTTCGCATGAGGGCCGAACGAAGACTCCTGGTCAGTGGCGCACCCCATCGCCCGCGCAGCAGGCACACGCAAGGCCCCACGCCTGTGTCGGAAATATTTGGCATCCGGAGAAAGCGAGCTGGCTTTGCCTGCTTTGGAACGGCCCCTCGGCATGGTCAGCATCCTCAGAGGTCACATACTTTGTCTTTATTAACTCCCCTGATCCCGGTGAGCCCCGTCTTTCCAAGGTGTCTCCCCCAGGGGTCATCTGCCTGCTTTTAAGAACAAGAAAGTGACAATGACCACATCAGGGAACTACCATATATACCATCATGTCTCTGAGAGAAGGTCTCAGAGCGATATGGTGTCTTACAGTTTCTTCAACATGTTTTCAGACTTACAGGGGCAACAACTTTGATTACCTTTTGCCAAAATTTAATTGAATACCCTATTCAGCAGTGACCTACTCGAATTTTCTCGGCGGGGTGTATTGAAATGGATAATACTTCTATTTTTCTAAAATCTTTTGAAAATATCGGGCTAAAAGGGATGCCTCCAGATATAAGAGTAACTGATGTAATTCGTAGCTGTTTGATACGTTTTGATAAAGCACCTCTTTTGTATACAATTCCTTGAGACTGCACATGTGATTAGCTTTAATAATGGCTGTAAGGACTAATAACAGATCTTTTAGTCAGTCAGTTGGTTTCTGATGACTTGCTTTAAACAAAACAGAAACAGGACCTATCTCATTTACCAGCCTATAAATCATTTAAAATAATTTTTGATGATTAATCAATATCCAATTTTTTTAATTAAAAAATTTAAAAAAATTTTTATTTTTGAGAGACAGAGAGAGACAGGGTGAGCAGGGGAGGGTCAGAAAGAGAAGGAGACACAGAATCCGAAGCAGGCTCCAGGCTCTGAGCTAGCTGTCAGCACAGAGCCCGACGCGGGGCTCGAACCCACAAACCATGAGATTATGACCTGAGCCGAAGCCGGAAGCCGGATGCTTAACTGACTGAGCCACCCAGGCGCCCCAATATCCAATTTTTAAAACACATGACCTCAAAGAAGTTCTTGTCCCTTTTATGTATTTATAGGAATGATATTTATCAGCCCTTGTAGCTAAACTAATACAAAGTTTGCTGATCTCTCTCTCAGACTACCAAGAAGTAATACTCATCTGTAGCCTCATGTCAGAAATAAAAACTCATTCATGTCCCTAAGAGATGTGTATCTGTTAAAATTTTGCTATTTGTACTTAATAATTACTTATCAAAATCAATATATCCATATTTTGATTACTTGCATCCTATTTATGTTGTGATGACAGTGATCTAGAAGGAAACAGGAAATAATCTGATTCTTGCCCTCTTGGTCAGAGGAATTTTTTTCAATTTAAATTTATGTAGATATTTTTATTGCAAAGAAATCTGATTTTAGAATCAAAAGATTTTGAGGTGTAAAAAGTAAGACATTAGGGTAAAATTCTGTGTGGGGGGGTGAAACGAAGATAGAGGTTCAAGGGAAAAAGGACGCTGACATTTCAGATGCGTGAAGAAAAGCTTGTCTTATGTTTTTTTAAATGGTTGATGATGAGTTACTGGATTGCTAGATATTTATAGTTTATGGGATATATTTAAATGAATTAGATAACCATTTTATAGTTAGTGTCGATATTTACAATATGCCAAACATTTTCTTGCAATTGCTTAAACTTCTAATTAAGATATTAGATGTCACATTGAAATTATATGAGAAGACTGTAGTTTGCCAAACATTTCGAGGAGCGCACAAATAAAAGAGTTGGTCTTTTAGACCACTGACCCTGAGCACTCAGTCCTCTGGTAAACAGACAAAGATGGTCCTGCTGAATTTTTAAGAAATCCACTACATCCTGTTTGTAAGAGGCATGCCTAGAACAGAAGAACATGGAAAGGTTGAAGAGCACTTATAGAAAGAGATCTTTCAGGCAAAGAGTAACCACAGAACACGTGTGTAGGTACATTAACATGGGACAGATGGATTAAGGCAAAAGGTATCACAAGAGACGAAAGGGTTACTTCATAATGATAGAAGGTCCTACTCATCAGAAGATATAAAAGTGCTAACGTTATGTCTGTCTAATACCATAGTTTTTAAATGTAACAAGAAGAAAGGAACACATTCACCACTGTATTTTTTAAAGTTTTTTTTTTTTTTTGAGAGAGAGAGAGAGAGAGAGGATAAGCAGGGGAGGGGCAGAGAGAGAGAGAAAGAGAGGGAGAGAGAATCTTAATCAGACTCTGTGCTGACAGCGCAGAGCCCAATGCGGGGCTTAAACTCACAAACATTGAGACCATGACATGAGCCGAAACCAAGAATCAGGTGCCCAACCAACTGAGCTACCCAAGGCCCCGGGACACATTCACTATTGTAATGAAGGCTCTACCGATAACTGATAAACAGACAAGAAATCGGTAAGAATCCATGTAGACAAAGGACGCAGTCAGCAAGTTCACATCATGAACGTGCGTCAAATACTGCACCTGGTGGCTGGGATTGTGTTCTTTTTGTAGAAAATTTTTTAATGTTTATTATTTTTGAGAAAGAGAGAGAGCGAGAGGCAGAGAGCAAGCACGGGAGGGGCAGAGAGAGAGGGAGACACAGAATCGGAAGCAGGCTTCGGGCTCTGAGCCGTCAGCCCATATCTGACACGGGGCTCAAACCTATGAACCCTGAGATCATGGCCTGAGCTGAAGTCGGCTGCTTAACCGACTGAGACACACAGGCGCCGCAGACTGTGCTCTTTTTAAGCACGTTCGGAATAGTCATTAAAAGGACGGTGTACAAAGGCAACAAACAAGGCTTGATAAATGTTAAGGAAACCGTCATTCCCATAATGAAGTTAAGTTAAAGGATCAGGAACAAGGCTAATAAAATGCCACGCTTTTGGAAATAAAGTCCCATCTAAATAATTTATCAGTTAATAATCCAAGATCATAGAAATGAGATAACTCTTAGAATTAAACAATCATTTTAAAAAACTACATATAAAAACTTGTAGGACAAAACTAAAGAGAGTCTTAGAAAATCAACACTAAATTATATTAGAAAATACAAAAAACACAGAAAACGAACGAGCAAAGAACCACTGTAAGTATTAAGGGGGGAAAGAAACAGAAATAATCCAAAGAAAAAGAGGTAAAGAGATAATCAAGATGAGACCGGGAAGTAACGAAATAGAAAATAAAAATGTAACCAAAAGGATTAAAAACGGATTCTATGGAGCTAATGAAACTGACCAACCCCCAATGAGATAACAGAGTCGAAAAGAAAGATGATTTAAATAAATAGCTTTAGGAATGAAAAAGTGTCCATACCTAAAGATTCAGTAGAGCTATAAAAATATAACAAGAAATATGGTTTTACCCCAGTAAATCTGAAAATTTAGATGAAATAGACAAATTCCTAAAAAAATATAGCTTCCTAAAACTGACTCAACTGGAAATAGAAACCTGAATAGTCCTTTAAGTATTTGAGAAATTACATCAGTTAAAGGACTTCATGGAAAGGAAACAGTGGATGGAAATCCCAAATGGTTTTCCTAAAGGTTCTTTCAGACATTTAGGGATAGATAACTCTCATCCTACAGAGGTTGGAAAGGGAGGAAGTATTCCTTCTAAGGCCCTAGTCAGTCGTCTGCTCAATGGATAACAATAATTCCAACCCCATGGCTTGATCCCTGTGAGGATTCAAGGAGCTTAGGAGTGGAAAGTCGCTTGGGGGATATGCATGAAATAAATGGTAGCCGTTGTTGTCATTATTACGGAGCATGCTACAGTAAACCAGAGTGTTAACATGGGGAGGTTGATCCCAAGAGCCGAGCTGAGGAGGCAGTCCATGGCGGCGGAAGTCTGTAATCATTGCCAGGAGTCATTTCTCCAGGGAAGAGGTAATCACTGCTCACTCTAGCGGTACGATAAACCTTCAGCAATTGGCAGGGTGCGGACCACCCTCACGGGAATCAGAGGCAGTTGTGAACTGCAAAGGGAAATAGATCAGGTGTGAAGGTAATTTTTAATTATTCTACCTAATTTCTGAGGGGGAGGGGCACGGCCAGCTGGGTAGATGAGCCTCCCCTCCCGCCCAGAGAGCTGGGATTCATACAGCTCTGTCTCGGGGTGTGAACCTCTCGGGTCTCCCCCAGTTGGTTCCCAGGAGGGGAGGGATGAGACTGAAATAGGAAATCATTCGTCCACCCAACAAGTATCACAGACAATTTTGTACTTTGAAGCTGCTGCTTTCCAGCAGTTTCAAGTCTGTCTAAGAAAATATCCTGATGGAGAGTTGGACCACAGTTGAGGGTGATGCGTGAGCTCGTGCTGAAGGTTTGGTGGTTTAGTTATTCAGGGAAAGGAGGTGTCAGACATGGTTAGGGACGCCTGTCTGGGGGACACATGAGGCCAGAGGATGGATGGCATGTGGGTGGGAGGAGGAGACAGAAATGGGTGTACGTGAACGTGCTGTGACACCCAGGGACGCTGCTGGTTTCGCTTCTTTTTTTTCTTCCTTAAAAATCGTTATTAATCTTGTATTTTTTATTTTTTAATTTTTCAGAGAGTGCGAGAGTATGGGTAAGGAAGAGAGGGAGAGAGAGAATGAGAGAGAGAGAGAGAGAGAGAGAGAGAGAGAGAGAGAGAATCTTCAGCAGGCTCCACGTTCAGTGCAGAGCCCAGCGCAGGGCTTGATCCCACAACCCTGGGATCATGACCTGAGCCAAAATCAAGAGTCCTGCGCTTACCTGGCTGAGCCACCCAGGTGCTCCTCTGCCAGTTGCTTGTCATGTGGGGGGTCTCCCTTTATACCGCACAGTCACCCCGAGACCCCGAGAGGACCATGAAAGTCCCCTTCTGTAGGTAACAAGCGAGCGCGCAGGGTAAGTGATCCTCTGGAAGGCACATAACCAGCAGTGGAGGGGTCAAAGCCGGGGTGGCTCACAGGAGAGGGCAGGGGAAGGGGGACAGAGGACAGATCTGGGTATGGGCGAGGCCAGCTTCTGTTGACCCGAGAGCCCCCAGTCTTGGCTTCCTGTTGGCAGTCCTGTCTCCTCCCCCGCAGCCGTGTCACCTCAGCGGTGACACGGGGGTATGGCACTAGTTCCTCTGCCATCATTTCCTCCTACAGATGAAGAGACATCGGGACACAGCACCCAGAGCTGAGCTGGAGGGAGAGCAAGTCCCCATAAGTGTTGGTGCCTTTTCCTTTCCTTCTTGAACCTCTAGGTCGGGGCTCCTCAGCGGCATGCCATGGGCATTTGGGGCTGGACAATCTTGGTGGCAGGGCATTTGACAGTGCGTCCCTGCAGCATGGAGGGGCCCCAAGCCACATCCATCCGGTCTGGACTCTGCCGAGAGGCAGCCCACAGAACTCTGGACTTAACAGAGCTCAATGGGACGCAGGAGGTGGGGGTCTTGGATCAACCCTGCAGGACGTCGGGCAGCACCCCTGCCTCTGCCCAGGGCCCCTCAGCCTCCACTGTGATAACTGAGATGTCTCCGGACACTGGCTGACGTCTCTTGGGGACCAACTTCCCCCTGACAGAGACTCACTGTTCCAGGTCTTGTGAGGGTGGGCCAGAGCCAAACTGGGCGTGGCCACGGAGAAGAGGCGCACCTGCTAGGCTGGCGGTTCTAGTCCCTCACAGCAGAGATCCCGGGAGCTTCTCAAGAGGACGAATGCCTGGGCTCCCCCCCAACATTCTGATGTCATCGCCTGCGGTGGTTTTGCTCCAAGCTCAGCAGAGGGGGCTGACGTGGCTGTGGCTGGAATCACGGGGACAGGCTCGCAGTGGGCCGGAGCCCACACTCCCGGTGGCCTGGACCTCAGCTGCACGTGTGTCGAAAACATGGCGAGCACCTGCTCTTGTCAGACATCAGACACCCCTGGGGTCAGGAGGGGCTGTGGGGGAGGGGCTGCTCTCTCTTCCTGCCCCTCCCCCGCTTCTTTCCGGGTGGGAACTCTTCTTCGCGCTCATTCCCCCTCCCTTCTGGGGCGACAGCCTTCATTTTCTCAGGCACGGGGTTCATTTCCAAGCCGCAGGAATGAGGGTGTGTCTCAGAGCAGCACTTTTCCTGTCCCATGGCTGGCTCACTTGTTTCTGAGGCTGGACCCAACTCACTCATCACATGCCGATGCTGCGTTGGGCACAGGGACACAGCGGGGTGGGGACATCAGGTAGGAGGGTTCGGACACTGACGTGTGCAGTAAGCAGCTATATGGGTGCGTTTAACTTTAGAGGTGTGTTCGGAGCTAGAGGAGGCGGGGGGTGGTTCGCTAGATGGGAGTGATGCCAGGAAGTTTTCAAGAAACATGGGCTTTGAAGGATGAATAGGAGTTTACCAGGCGGATCAACGGAGGCAAGAAGGGGAGGAGGCTCTCGCTGGGACTTGCCTTGGCTGCACATTGGAGACAACGGAAGAAACTTAGAAAGAGATGGCTGAAGAGCGGGGTTTACCCGTCCACGTTCGCGGTGTGACTGTCAGCCCGGTGGCTTCCCTCTAGTGACCACAGCACAGTCTGCCTGCGTGAGGTCTCCCTTCCTTCCAGCCAGGGACCACGGGGACTGTGAAAACACGCTACTTGGAAGTGTGGGGCCGGGGAGGAGCGCCCAGTCCCTACCTGTGCCCAGGTGCCGACCGTGGGGCTCACAGGCACGTCCCTCATCTCCAACCCAACCTCTCTTCGGACTTCTCCTCCTTTACTGGCTGCTGTCTGCACATAGGGTGGCGGACTCCTGCAGGCTTGCTGGTGACTCAGATGTATCATGACCCGAGAACCCCCTCAGTCTCAGATACACCTAGACGTTGGTCATCCCGGCTCACATACCAGCCAGAAGATCCTTTGAAAATCCTGTAACACCTCACCTCCCTGCTCCACACTCTCGGTGGCTCCCCTCTGGGAGCAAAAGCTGTAATTCTTACTGTGGCCTGCAAGTTCTCTGGGTTTGGTGCCTGGGTCTCGCTCCCCACCGGATGGCTCACGCACCTTCTCACCAGCCACGTGGCCTCCTAGCCTTTCTGGAGGCGCCCATGGCTGCAAGGTCTTTGCTACCTGGAACACTCTCCCCCACTATCTCCATGGCTCACACTGTCTTCTGTCCAGGCCTGTTCTCAGACAGACCTTACCTGACTCCTCTGTGGCCGACATATGCCACCTGCTTGGACCGGCTTCCTTTACCTGTGTGCACGTCTGACCCTGACGTACTCACTTCCGGTTTAGTCTCGCCCTTGCTCACTTGCATGTAGACACGTGAAATCGGGGACCTGGTTTACTCACTGCTGTGCCCGCACTTCACTGCATAGTATGTGCTCATTTAATGACAGATGAATGAACGTCTGAGAGCCGGACAGCTTGCTCAATTAGGATAGCTAAGGAGAGCAAGAGCTGCTTTGCCCAGACAGCCCTGTCCCGCCCCCCAGCCTCCCAGGTGGGCTCTGGTAGCCCTGCTCGGAGTCCCCCTGGTGGCCTTGGCTTAACTCAGTAGACATCCTTCACACCACTTTCCAGGTGTCTCGCTCGGACTGAGCCCGCGAGCGATGGACTATATTTTGTTTGCTGCTGTATTGCCTTGTCTGGGAATAGCAGGTGCTCAGTAAAAGTTTGAACTAATGGTCAGTGCAAACCCCGAAGGCCTTATCTTTTGTTTTCTGGGATTTCGGGGACGGTGGCTGTATCTCTGAGATAGAAATGCCATGCAGATTACATCTCAGAAGAGAGGTGCAGCGTCAGGGTGTGTTTTCAGGGTGTGACCGCTCTGGTTTTACAACCTGCTCCCGGGCCCCTGGAGTCAGCAGGCGGCTCCGCCAGGCTGTGTGGCCGCTGCACCACGAGGTGGCGCTCACGCCCGCGTGTGCTTCAGGGACGTTCAGGCCACCCGGGTCGCCCGGGTCTCTGGCCACCGGGTGGGTAAAGAGCAGCGGGTTTGCATCCCTGTGTGGGCCAGGCGCGCTGCCCGGAGGCCACGGGCTGCTCCTTTGGTCCTTGGGCGCCCCCATCTCTGGGAGGGGCTGTACTTTGTTCTTTCCTTGGACCCCGGATTAGAGAGAGGGAGGGCTTTGGCCGGAAGGGGGCGCCTTAGTCCCTGGTGCGTGGCATCTATCTGCCTCCGCCTGTGCGGAGCTTTGAACCCCGAGGAGAGGGCGTGTGACAGGAGTGGACATCTTGACCGGAACAACCTCTAGATTCTAAGCCTGGAGGCTGCTCCTAGCGGCCCTCGCTTGTCCTGGAAGCAATATCAAACCAGCAGGCTGACTCGTGCAGGGCTTCGGGTGCTCGTGTGACCCCATCCCACGTCCCTGTTGCTGGAGTCACCTTGAGGGCGTCCCCCCCCCCCTTTCTGTGGGAGGCAGAGCACCAACCGGCTGGCCCATTTGTCCGGTTTCCTAACTTGGCCCTCCACCCCTCACCTGGGGTCCCCAGGACCAGAAGCATCAGCACGCCCTAATGCAGGACCCAGACCTGCAGCATCCAAGCCTGCATTTTAACACCATCCCGGGTGACTCCTGGCTGCCCTAACGCCTGCCAAGTGCCAGCAGGAGACAGGTGGGAGGGCCTGCAGGCTGAGGGCAGCCAGCAAGGCGGACGAGGTCCCTGGCCTGGGTGGGGACTGGCCACTGGGTCAGCCGCTGAGAGGGAGCACGGGGGGGGGGGTTGTCTTACTCTAGAAGATGGTCCCGCTGTGGGTCAGGCCTGTGTCCCATGACCCCCAGGCGGATGTGGTCAGGTAGGCAGGTGGGCTCTACGCTCCCAAGGGTGGGCCCTGTGCTTTGCTCAGCACCCTCTGCCAGCTGATCCAGGCACCTGGTAAATCGTGGAATGAAACACGAACTCAGACAGGCAAACCCAGGGTCCATGGAAGGGCTGCGAGGGGAGCACTGAGCCCTGGGGGCCTGTGCTGGGCAGTGGGGTCTGCCCGAGAGCATGGGCAGGTGGCCACAGACATTGTGCCCAGAGCCAGGCCATCTGAGAGGCCGCCTTTCCTGCCGGAGCAGTGGTTCTCAGCGGGGGGCGCCTTCGCACACGAGGGGACATGGGCCGTGTCTGGAAACACCTTTGATTGTCACAATGGCCGATGAAGACCAGCTTCACATGGAGGGGGGAGGCCAGGGTGGCTACAGGACCGTCCCATAGCAAAGAAGCCGCGAGTGTCGGGAGTGCCCAGAGGAGCGGCGTGAGACAGCACAGCGGGTCTCCCCACATTGTTGGAAGTTCCTAGTCTTGTGGTGGCTCTCAGTCCCCTTTGGAGCCTCCACTGTCCCTGGTGCTGGGACCTGAGACCTTATTAGGAGTGAGTGCAGTGCTGGCCCCAGGTGACTGTAGGGCAGGGATCCTGGCTGGGCTGGGGCCAGGGAGGGCTCGGTGTCCGGTGGCAGACCTCCATCACTGGTTTTCCCCAGAGGTCAGGATGCCAGCAGTGCCCACCGCCCTGCCGGCCTTGGACTGTTGCCTCCGACTGCGGGACTCGACTCTCCTGTGGCTTAAGAACAGCTGCGTGTGACAGCCTGGGGGCAAGAAGGGACCGGATGCCTACACAAGCGGCGTGCAGCTCCCCTGACCCCCGACCCTGGTCCTGCTGCACACGGGGCATGAGCCCGCCCTGTGTCCCTGTGTCCCACCCAGAGAGCAAACCGGCCCGGAGAGTTTCTTTTCCGTCCTTTGGATTTTGACCTAAAGAGACTGTTGGGCAACACACACTGTGGGTTCAGCCACTAAGTTTTTGGGTAAGTCGTGCAGCAGTAGACGGTTACTGAAGCTGGGTGTCCTTGGGCAAGTTGATTAAATCCTGGCGCCTCTGTTTCTTCACCCCTGTAATTAGGGTGGTAATGACGGTGTCTCCGAGCAGAGGATCCATAAGGATTTTGGGAGTTAGTGCACATCAAGTTCTCAGTGCCTGGGATTCAGTAAGTGCTCAATAAATGACCCTTGTTTTTAACTAGTGTGAGTAGTCGGTGTATGAATTTGGGCAAAGGCAGGGAAAGGGGGGAGAAACAGAGCTCTCACGGAACAGATGGAAGACGGAAACCAACACTCCTCTTACCCGTTTTGCAAAACCTCTGCCAATGCAGACTCAGCCCAGGGCTGGAAGGTCTGCTGGCCAATGAGGGGTGAATGAGAGGACCGCGTCTTCCCCGTGGGGGGCCTTCTGTGCGCGGGGGATTGCGCGGAGCCCGGCTCCTGCTGTCTCCCTCACTCCTAGCTGCCTTTTGCAATGATTCAGCACGATCACACTCACCCTCCTCTAATCTTGGTTGAAAGAACCCTGTATATTGACCTTAAAAAGCTTTACCAAGCACCCCCATGACTCATTTTTGAAGCACCCAAGAGTATCTGTGAGCGCGGGTGCCCAGGGATGCCCTGAGTCAGCAGAAGGGACAGCTACTGTTGAGATTTTTTTTTTTATTAAAGTCCTTCTTTGATGATAATGAGATATTTGTACATAAGTAAATGGCTTACAGTGAATCATGCTTTTCTTTCTCCGATACAAAAGCAAAATGTGTAAATCCTATTCCCTCTCTCTCAACTGGCTTCCCCTACCGGCCGGGAGTATGTATAAATAACAGTCCATTTTTAGTTATTGCTTACTCATTCTCCCCCCACCCCGCCCCCCTGTTGGAGTAAAAAAAGGCTCGGAAGAGTCCTGCTCCAGGCAGAAATTCCTAAGAAAGCAAGCCCCCTCAAGACAGAGCGGAGTGAAATATGTGGCTAAGAGGGATGGGTGTGAAGGTAACAGAATTCTTCACCACGGACTATGGCTCTGGTCTGATTGGCCAGGGCCCGGGTGAGCAAATGTCTGAATTTCTAAGAGCACCTGCAAAAGAAAACAGCATCCGTGGCCACGCTGGCTCCCAAGATATATTTAGCTGCTGTCGAGGGCATGTGACGGGGCTGTTTCTCAGGCTTGTGCTTCCCATGACCCCCTGGCATGTTTTACCCACCCCCGCCCCTTACCAAAGGTTCTGAGACTGCCCCAGTGTCCCAAGATGCTCCCTGCCTGAGCTGACCGGCCACCTCAGGGCTGCACGTGGCCACTCCTGAGAGCTGGGGTACCCCTACTGTGGTGATTCATGCACGTCGACTTGACCGGGCCACAGGGTGCCCCGATATTTGGTCACACGTTATTCTGTGTGTGCCTGTGGGGGTGTTTTTGGAGAAGGTTAGTAACTGAACTGGTAGACTGAATAAAGCAAAGTGCTTTCCCCAGTGTGGGGCCAGGTGGCTTCCTCCAAACCCCTGGAGGCCCGAAGAGAACAAGAAGGTGGAGGAAGGAGGGATTTGCTCCTTCTGCCTGACTGTCTTTAAGCTGGGACATTGGGCTCCTGCTCCCTTCTGATTCAGACTTGGACCGGAACTTACACCGTTGGTTCTCCTGGGTGTCCAGCTTTCCCCCTGCAGATTCTGGGACTTCTAGCCTCCATAGCCATGGGAACCAACCCCTTATAATAAACCCCTTCATTTATCTCTATGTATCTGTCTATATATTTATGTATTTGTGTATCTGTGTATCTATCAGTCTACTATCCATCCATCCATCCATCCATCCATCCCTCCCTTTCTCCCTCCATCGACCCATCCCTTCATCCCTTCCTCTCTCCATCCCTCCTCTATCTCTCTCTCTCCTATCGATTCTGTTCTCTGGAGAGCCCACACTAATACTGCATGGAACTCTGGAGCCAGCACCTCCACCACCCGTCACAGAACTTCGCTGGTGCAGGCCTCTGGGACCGCACTGCTTACCAGAGGGTCCGTTCCCCAGGGCGGCAGCACCTACTGCTACCCTCCGATCTTGCTTCTGTAGAGCTTCCAATCTAGGACATGGGCTGAGGATCGTGTTGGTTGTGGAAGGAGCTAGGGCCCCTGAAGCTGACTGCACATTTTCTAAGTCATCTTTTAAAAAATGTTTATTTATTTATTTTTGATAGAGTGAGTGAGTAAGGGAAGGGCAGAGAGACAGACAGAGAGAGAGGGGGAGAGAGAATCCCAAGCAGGCTTCATGTTGTCAGCGCAGAGCCTCATATGGGGCTCGATCTCATGAACTGTGAGACCACAGCCTAAGCCCAGATCAAGAATCAGACGCTTAACTGACTGAGCCACCCAGGCGCCCCTCTAACTAACCTTAATGAATTATTTCCTTAGCTATCGAGGAATAAAGAGCTTACTTAGGTCCCCTTGGCCTTAGTCAGAAATAACAATGCCAAGGTCCAAATTTTCTTTTCTCTCTCTTACTCTCTAGGGGTTGACAGCGTGTATGTTTTACTTTTCCTTGCATTTTTCACTTGATGCCAACAACTTGAAGCTCTCAAATTAGGGGAGGAAGCGCCCAAGGTGTAGGCAAGGACAATGTGACCTGATGAAGGATGATCTAGAAGCAGACAGATGGTAATGTGATAAGTAGCCAAGCTTCTCTGATCAGGCCCTTCTCTGCACCTTCCGTGGGTCTTTCCCGTGCGGGTTCCTGCCTGGAGGGAGACTGACAGGTGACTATTGATGAATTTAGCACAGGCTCCTGCATTGCCCGAGGCTAAATATAAACTGTAATTCGATTAGGAGCCTCTGAAGGAAGTGAAAACATGAGTAATGTTTTCTCATCTTGCCATTCATTCAACTTCCTCTCTGTGAATATGGATGTGCTTGAGCCCTTCGCTGGCGAGGTGAGCGGACACCACAAACAGCAACATAAAAAAGAGCAGAAGGGAAAGAGGCAGGGACCCAAAAAGAGTTTTCTGGAAGGTCAAAGCTCTGGGCAGCCACCTTGGCCAATGGAGACCACTCCTGTGAGACTGGAGGTCAAGGTGTGCTAGTCCTGGCTGGCTGCTGAGACTGAGGGGCCCCTGCTGGTCCATTTCTTTATTAAGAGGAAAGAGGGCTGTCATCCCCGGATGTTGAGGGACTGGTCTTGGCTGGCCGCTTTATTGTCCTGTTGGTTCCTTCATTCCACAAATAGCTGTGGTGTCTGTGGAGGCAGCAGAGGGTGAGGCGTCACTGGAGGGAAGGTATATTCTTTTCCTTGGGCTGCTGTAACAAACCCCAGAGTTACAGATCACTAGGGGGCTTGAAGCAACAGACATTTACTCTCACAGGTCTGGAGGCCACAAGTCTGAAATCAAGCTGTTGGCTGGGCTGTGCCCCACTGAGGGCTCTGGGCGGGGAGAGGGGGGGTTCTTCCTACTTCCTCCAGCTTCTGGTGGCTTCTAGATGTTTCTTGGCTTGTGGCCGTGTCCCTCCAGTCTCTGCCTCTCTCTTCACATGGCTTTTTTCCTATGTCTGTGTCTTCTCTTTTATTTTTTTTTAAATTTCTTTTAAATACTTATTTATTTTTGAGAGAGAAAGAGAGACAGAGTGCAAGCGGGAAGTGTCAGAGAGAGAGGGAGACACAGAATCGAAAGCAGGTTCCAGGCTCTGAGCTAACAGCACAGAGCTCAATGTGGGGCTTGAACCCACCAACCGTGAGATCATGACCTGAGCCGAAATTGGACGCTTAACCGACTGAGCCACCCAGGCGCTGTCCTTGTGTCTTCTCTTTTATTTCTTACAAAGACACTTGTCACAAGATTTGGGGTCACCTGGGTCATCCAGAACAATCTCTTGAAATCCTTGATTACATCTGTGAAGACCCTTTTCCCAGTAAGGTCATGGTCAGAGGTACTGGGGTTTAGGTTGTGAACATACCTTTTTGAGGACCATCAATCACCTCTGGTGCCCAAGCAGTGACCAGAGTGGCTCTCTGTTGACCCAAGAACTTCTGGAATTCTCCACCTGTCCCTGCAGCTCGCTGGGGGCATGTTGTGAGCCCCACGATTACCGTGAGGTCTGGAGCGATGGGGAACGAAGCACCAAACCCTTGGGAAACATCGCTCCGGCCGAAGGAGAGCTCCAGTGTTGTTCAGAGGCACCTCTGTTTCCCCGAAGGAGACCCAGCTTCCCCACTCTCACCACTCCCTCTCTGGCGTGATGGAGGAGAGCGTTCCTGGAAGTGCATGTCTTCTGAATCATGTCGCCACCCTGACTTACATTATAATTTCTTCAGCTGTGTCTTCCCAGGAAGAGGGAGGAGATCGGCCACAAGATATCACCCCAAATTCGCACATACTCACAAAGTCAGCCCCAAAGACAAATGGTATTTGCATAAAGAGAAGGAGCCAGGGTGGCGAATGCAGATTCCCTGTGACAGAGATGGCAGCGGACGCCCACTTGAGGTGGCAGTTGGAGAAACCCCCCTGTTCCAGGAGGGATTTGCAAGGCTTTTGCTTTTTTAAAAACAGCATTTAAAGAGAGCAGCTTTGAATAGATCCTTCTTCAGGCTTCCCTCCCATCTCCCCCTCTCTCCCACCTTCAGTTCATTGGCTTCTCTACCATTTTATTGGCCATTGCACACATTGCTTCCCGGCCAAGGAGCCTCAGATGCACTGTCTTTTTTGAGGGTCAGCATGACTCCTTTCCCCAGCTCAGCATGTTTGTTTGTTTGTTTGTTTGCAGGAAGAGGAAAGGAAATCTCAGAGCAAGCCCGGAGGGGGAGAGAGAGAGAGAGGGGCCCCGGTGGGTGGGTGGTGTGGACCTGGGCCCAGGGCCCTTTCCTGCTGTGTGGCCTGGGGAGTTACCTCCTCCTCAGTAGGCAGAGCAGGGGCCACACTGTGTGGGGTTGCTGGAGGCGGGCAGGGGTGCGTTTCCTCATGGGGGGTCCCCGGTACACGCTGGTCCTGTCTGGGAGGCTGACCTCCACGGAGCAGGGGTGTTCCTCACCACGCCTTCTCCCACGGCCGAAGCCCCGGTGTCCCGTCCTGAGTAAGAAATCACAGAACTTTCCCTCTAATTGTCGTATTTGACCACTCGGGCTGCTGTTACAGAATGCTGCAGGCTGGGTGGCCTAAACCACAGAGACGTGTTACCTCACAGTCCTGGAGACATGATCAAGAGGCCAAGATCAAGGTGTGGGCACTTTGGTTCCTTTTGGGGGTGTGTGGGGGGGAATCTGCTCCAGGATTCTCTGGGCTTCTGGTGGTTTGCTGTAGGTTTCTTATGCAATCTGCATATGGCCTTCTCCCTGAGCCCATGCCTGCTTCCCTCTTTGAAAAACATTTTTTTCCCACTAAATACAGAGGGAGAAACCTAAAGCTTGAGTGTCCCTGGCCACTGCTGATGTGTCCATCGGCAACTTCAGAGAAAGCAAATCAATCTGCAATTACTATGACTTAAAAAATATTTTTTTAACATTTATTCATTTTTTTTTGAGAGACACAGGCAGAGTGTGAGTGGGGGAAGGGCAGAGAGAGAGGGAGACACAGAATCTTAAGACAGGCTCCAGGCTCTGCGCTGTCAGCACAGAGCCCGACTAGAGGCTCAAACCCATTAACTGTGAGATTGTGACCCGAGCTGAAGTCGGATGCTTAACTGAAGGAGCCACCCAGGCGCCCCCAGATTCTCGCTCTTAAAAGGACAATAATCATAGTAGGACCTCATCTTCACTAATTACATCTGCCAGGACCCTGTTTCCCAATAAGGCCACGTTCTTAGGTCCTGGGGGTTAGGACTTCACCCTGGGAATTTTGGGGGCCACCCATCAACAGTAACAATTATGAAAAGCTGCGTTGGCATCGGCAACTGACAGGAGCTCAGACGGATATTTGAAACAGCCACCATACCCCAAAGGACGTGAATATTTATGGACTGTTGTCTTTTGCTGAAGAAGGGTCAGACAAAAATCACAAAGTGTGAAGCTGATGGGCATTCAAGTCGGTGGAGGAAAGCGGCTTGTTCAGTGGGTAGCGCTAGAGCTGATTGGCGGGTCACGCAGAATACACGGAAAGCCGTGCGCCCCAACTGGGTCTTGTCGACTCAAAGACCTCAAGTCCAAAAGTTCAACTGTTCCAAAGACTACAAGGAAACAAAGCGAGTTGTTTTATGTTGCTAACATAGGGACAGGGAGGGCTTATTCGTACAACATGAGCTATTTCTGTATTCCTAAAACAGACATCTCACTGACCTCACGCAGACCTCACGAAGGAGAATGTCGATGTTCACTACGTAAAATAAAAATATTCTGCAGAATACAAAGATACAAAACCTAAAACTATAACAAAGAAGGCCATAAAACAAAAACCAGACTATTAAACTGTCTTTACATGTAACTGACAAAGGTCCGATTTCATTTCTCCAAGTCAGGCCTTTCCAAATCAGTAGAAGAGGCTAAACATCCGCTAGAAAAATGGCCAAAGGGCCGGAAAAGAGACGGCAACAAATATATTCAAGTTGTGCAACTCACTCTAAGAAATGTAAATGACACCAAGTTTTCAGTTATCCTACTGGCAAAGATCACTGGGTTGTTTTATCCAGTGTGGATGGAACTGTGGGCCACACACTCTTTTCTGGAGGTAAGATTATAAATCAACACAGCCCTATGAAGGGCGATTTGGCAATATCTTTTAAAGAAAAATATGCATGTCCTCTGTTGCCTCGTCCATTTGACCTCTATGCATCTATCTTATGGAAATCAGAGAGCTCCTTACATCATTATTTCTTGCAATAGAAAAAAGCGGGGGGAACCTGGGTGGCTCAGTCGGTTAAGCGTTGACTTCAGCTCAGGTCACGATCTCACGGTTTGTGGGTTTGAGCCCTGCATCAAGCTCTGTGCTGGCAGCTCAGAGCCTGGAGCTGCTTCAAATTCTGTGTTCCCTCTCTTTCTGCCCCTCCCCCACTTGTGCTCTGTTTCTCTCTGTCTCAATAAGAAATAAACGTATAAAGAAAAAGAAAAAAGAAAAAATGTGGAAAGCTATCTAAATATTCATTGACAGAGCCCTAGGTCCATAAATAGCTGTACATCTAAAACATGGAATATTATCTTGCAGTCTAAAAGAACACATTAGGGGAGCCTGGGTGGCTCAGTCGGTTAAGCTTCCAACTTCTGGTCGGGTCATGATCTCATGGTCTGTGGGTTCGAGTCCCCTGTTGTCAGCATGGAGCCTGCTTAAGATTCTCTCTCTCCTCTCTTGTCTCCCCTCCCCGTGCTCTCTTTCTCTTTTAAAATAAATAAATAAATAAATAAATAAATAAAAATATAAACTTAAGAGCGCCTGGTTGGTTCAGTCAGTTATGTGTCAGACTTCAGCTCAGCTTGCAGTTGGTGAGTTCTAGCCGTGCATTGGGCTCTGTGCTGATAGCCGGGAGCCTGGAACCTGCTTTGGATTCTTTGTTTCCCTTTCCCTCTGCCCCTCCCCCATTCACACTCTGACTCTCTCTCTCTCAAAAATAAATGTGAAAAAAAAGAGAATATGTTAATAAATATTTACAGCATCTATTACATTTTAAAACACTATTAACCAAGGGCAAAGTGCATACTCCCATTTGTGTAACAAAATACGAATATGTATTAATGTCTTTGTACATAGGCTTGGATATTTCTGGAAGGCATACATGTGACTGAGCCGTGGAGGGGCTGGAGAATCAAGTATGGGAAGGAAGTATTTTTATTATGTATTCTCTTATGCTATTTGAATTTCTTACCATTCGCAAGTATTACTTTTAATGCAAAAACATCAAAATTACAGTAAAAAATCGATTCTTCTCTGGCAATAAAGAGGCTTTGCTCTGGGCTACTAGTCCATGCTTTCCCTTAATAATACACAGTTGAGGACAGCGAGAAGCCAAATTTAATTGCTTTAGACCAAAGCAAATAAAGAGATTCATCACGCAAGTCAAATTGGCGATACGGGCAGAAGATGAAGGCTGCCACTGTCTGGGAAGGAAAAAGCTATTGTGATTTAAAAATTATGTGCTGACTCTGGCGTTCCTAACTTGCAAGCTCCTTGCATCCTCTGTCTTGTGTTAGATGCTGTCGAGACCCAAGTGCGGACACGGACCTACGCATTTGGTCACGGGCCTCAAGCTCACGTGCACGCAGGGGCCGGGACACGTCACAGGGAGGCGGGAGAGGTAGTGTGTAAATGGGGGCCGGGGCGGGGTGGGGTGGGGTGGGCTGCGGAAAACCCAGAGTGCATTTCCTTCCTCAAGGCATTTAGAGTCAAGAGTTAAGCTCCTAAGAAATACTCCGCCACATGGGGAAAGTGATGCCCAGAGTGACTCCTGCGTGGCGCTGGCTGGCTGGTGCCCAGGCTGACAGCCGGACCCCCTTTCCTGGTCCCTGCCGACCTCTCACTTCTAACCCTGCCATTCCCCTGTCCCCCCTAGACAGCAGGACAGCGTGCCCTCACTGCGGGACAGCCTGGGCTGGCGAAATTGGCCGCCGGGAGCCAGGAAAGCCCCCAGCGGGGCCCCAGTCGGTATCTCCACGACGTGGGATCCTACGCCACCTGATGGATGTTTCTGAGCGGGGTGTTTTCGTTTAAGTTGCAATATAAATAAAAAACACTTCTCAAGTGAGCCAGAAGCTTTTCCAGGGTGTGGCAAACACTCCGTTGCAAGCAAACGACCCCTTGTGTAATCTAAGTTCTTCGTGCCTCAGGGCCGTCGCACTGAGCACCTCCAATATCGTTCTGTCCTTCAGTGCAGACCCGACCTCCAGAGATGGCAAGGGCAGGGGGTTTCCTTCTCTCATGAGAGCTTCCAGACCCCTACACGTTTGGGCTTTTGTTTCTTTCATGTAGAGCTCTGGGCTCTTCTCACCAGCCGTTAGACTCAACCCTCCCTGCTTTCCATGCGGCAGCTTTTAGTAAACCCACGGCCTCCTTCCTTATTTGCTGCTTCCGGTCCGCTCTGGTCTGGGACTTCCGGCGGCTGAGCTTGTCGGGATTTCTTATTCGCCCAAAGAAAGAAACAGGCTCTGTTTATCTTCCCATCGGCCTCGGACACTGTGCTCAGTGATTAATAGTCGACGAAAGGATATTGTGGTATCTTTTGCGGTCGCATTTCTGTCCTTGCTTTTGGGTTCTTAACTTGTATTCTGCAATCTAGATGGGTCAAATTACCAGAGAAGCAAATGCCTGATGATTGAAAAGTTTCCTTCTATTTATTTTTTTCAATGATTCTGGATGATTAATTTTTGTTTTGTTTTGTTTTGTTTTGTTCACTGAGCCTTTCCATGCAAGATGGAAGAGGTCCCTCTTGCCTGACCTGTTTTGGGTATAAAAGACTTAAATGAGAAAAAGAACCTTCGATATAGGCGTGGCAGACAGGTATATTTTTCCCCTTTATAAAGATAATTTTAGAGCGAAAGTGTTCTTGTGTATCTGAATTCTCCGCGATCGGATCTCCAGCTCATCTTGTTGAAATTCAACCTAAGAAAGAATTGCCTGCTAATAAGGGGGAGTACTTTTTCTAACTTGACATTTTTAGATCTTTAAACCACCTGCTATTTTACAGATGAGAAGAACTTCTGAGCTGATCCACCACTATTTTAAAAGCACCTTCATTTTCTCAAATGTCTACTGTATTTCAGATTCTATGCTGGATTTTTTTTTTTTTTTTTTTTTTTGCATTATCTCATTTAGTAATGATCCAAATCCAGGCAGGCAGGAATGATTGCCCCTGATCACTCAGAAGAGCTGGGGTCCAGGTAAACCAGATGCTTTGGTCAAGGACATGGCACATCTTCTGATCACAAGCCCAGGGCTTTCTTGGAGCCCCACTTTCATCTGTCCCCTAACGGAGTCTAACAACAGCATGGGTACGGGCCACAGGACCTACTGCTGGCGACAGAGATGCTCCTGACCCTACTTCAGTCAGGCTTCTCGGAGGTGTCCTCCCCAAAGAGGCCTTGACCTTTGGAATTCTGTGTTTGTCTTAGCATTGCCCAGTTTTTGCCCAAGTCCTGTGAGGTCGGGTTAGCCAGAATCTTGCACTCCAATATCCGACCACCCTCAGTACCTGATCGGGCTTCTCATCCTCACCATCCCGCCAATGAGCTCTGACCCCCTGGCCTGCCTTCCGCAAGGATCCTGTTAGGTCGGGTTACCCAGAATGCCCCAACCCTTCATGTTTCCTTTTGGTATTTTCCATCCATGGACTACCTTTAGCTAGAATCCCCGCTCATCTATGATGTATTTGGGCTTGAATCCTGTTCTGTACTGAGGTCACTCTGCCCTGTTGCAATAGTTCCTGATTAAAACTCTGCCTTTACCACATTGGCTCTGGTTTTTCTTTAACACTGGCAAGCCTTGTTCTGGGACGTTGACTTCTGATGGCCAGAGAGGTGGGGAAGAGGGATGCGAGTGTCAGCTAAGATAGCTGAGATTCTCCATTAATGAGATCTGTCTTGTAGGTATTGGCTGGAACCTAGACTTGGTTGCTTAGGAGGTCATCTCTCTTTGTCCTACCTTCTAGGAAAGGTATTTAGTAGACACAGTGACATTATGGAGGGCAGTGTTGGCAAAGAGACCATGATGGAGGTCAAATGGAGAAGTCTTCGAGTATATACTTAACTAACATAATTCAATTGCAGTGAAGATATCATTAAACATATGTATTATGGATGCAGATCAGTGTGCATATATGTATATTTGTATACATATATGCTTGTGTAATATGGACAGATACCCATGTCCAATTCCTGAAAGTACAGTTGAAGTATAAATTGGGGTGAGAAGTCTTTTTTGCAGAACTTTCAGGTCTATACTTTTATATTTTTATTAAAAATTTTTAATGTATATTTATTTTTGAGAGAGAGAAAGAGAGAGAGAGAACAGGGTAGGGCAGAAAGAGAGGGAGACATGGAATCCAAAGCAGGCTTCAGGCTTTGAGCTGTCAGCACAGAACCTGATGCAGGACTTGAACTCATGAACTGTGAGATCATGACCCGAGTGGAAGTCAGACATTCAACTTACTGAGCCACCAGACGCCCCTCACTTTCTATTTATTATTATTATTATTTACATTCAAGCCTTTCCGCTCTATAGCATGCATCTGACGCCTCTCTACCTGACACTAATCATCTCCCCCTTGATTCTTATTGAAGTTTGTAAAAGTTTAGGAACTGTCTACGCCAAGACTTTTAATATAATGTGCGTCTGCAGTGAAATAAGTGGGCGCTCTGGGGGGTGAGTTTTGGCTTCAGCAACTGTCACAGGGGAGCTACACATCTTTGTATCTGTAACTGGCACTGGTAGGAGAAAAGGCCTCGGCTGTGGGAATCTTAGGAAACCTCAGGACTTTTGAACTTGCCCAAGGCCTATGAAGATCTTTGTGAATTCTGCGGACATTACCATAGTAACCAAGAAAGGCACCTGGCTCAGTTAATCGCCTAAGGCTGCATCTGTGCACAAACATGAATTTTTTCTTTTTTAAAATTTTTTGATGCTTATTGATTCTTGACAGAGGGAGTACAAGCAGGGGAGGGGCAGAGAGAGAGAGGGAGACACAGAATCCGAAGCAAGCTCCAGGCTCTGAGCTGTCAGCACAGAGCCCAATGTGGGGCTCGAACCCCCAAATCATGAGATCATGACATGAGCCGAAATCGGACACTTGACTGAATGAGTCACCCAGGTGCCCCATGGGCACAAACATGAATTTTATAAAAAGCCACAGAGCCTTTTGTTTTCCAAACAGAAAATGGGTCATAAGCACTTATAGATGAAAGTAACATAGTTCATGGGTGAAACTTCAGGTTATTTTCATTTTCCCGCCAAACCCTCTTTGGCTGTGCCTCTGAGGAGGAAGGACGGAGACAGTGCCGTGTGGTGGCTGCCGGTAAAGGTTTACTAGTCGGGTAATAGATCCCGGTGGCAGCTGGCCAGGTAAGGGGAAGAAGCGGTCTGGAAACACAAGATCTAATCACAGATTTCTGACTCTACCATCTGTGTGGGTAAAGAGTTGGACCACAAACTGGGTTCTGACCACTTTCCCTCACAGCCCACATGGCGCCTGGCCACTTTTGTTGGAAGGTGGAAGGGGCGGACACCCACCGGGTGGGGCCACCAGCCACGCCTGGCTTCTGGTCTTGCTTGATGCCCTGTTCGGTGCCTGTGTCACACTTCACCTCTGGCTGCAACTGCCTCCCGGAACAGCTTCTGCTCAAGGTGCTTTGCAGTTTTGGGCACGAGCTGATATCTGATACTGTCAGTGGGGTGTAGGGAGACATGGCTGGAGGCCACCTGGCAGGGGTGGGGTTTGTAGTTACCAACACACCTGTGCTTGCCTGGAAAGCATGGCCACCAGACTACCACAGACCTCACAGGGTTCGTGAAGTTGAATAGATGACAACCGAATGCGTTCCTTCATTCAGTGCGCTGCTGCTGTGATCTCCCTGTGATTTTGCTGTACAGTGAAAAACATGTCTCTACCCCCCACTGACTGCTTGTTTATTTCAAGCAAGGTTTGACGTAGTTGAATTCTAACTCACTTGGATGGTCACTTGGTGTTTGTGCGATAGAATTTGATACATGCCCACTTCTAGAGATTGAAAAACCATTGGGTGGCATCCACATTTCCCTTGAACTTCTGAGTTTCAGCTTCCTCTCTCTCTACTTTTGAGAAATAAATGACTTCCACTTTTTTCTCCCCTTTCAGAATAATTTCCAAGGTGTTACATACGGAATTGGAATTGTGTTTAAAGCTTGTTAGTTAATGTAGACACAAGAGTAAGAATGATCTCTTCAGCAGCACCAGCCCCGGTTCCTACACTTACTGGCTGTGACACTAACTTCCCGATCCACCAGTCTCATTTTGGTAGAAGAGCCTGTGAAACAATGGAATGCGGGGCCAACGTGAGCCATGTGTCAACTGGACATGCCACCTTCTCCTGACTCTGGTAGGACTTTGGGCCTATGGGCCCTTTTGGGCCTCTGCAATACAGAGTTTAGATCCTGGCTTTGGAGGGAATCAGGAAGATGGGAGAATGCTTACAATTCACTCTCCAAGAAGCAAGGATGCGGACAAGTGACGCTCTCTAAGACCCAGATCGAGCCCCCCAGTCTCCCAGTGACCTGCCAAGGAATCAGCTGGCTAGTCCCAATTCTAAAGTCACTTTCCTCAAGAAAATCGTTCTTTAAAGTTAGAATAGAGAGCTGCATTAGACAAATTTTGCTCTTAATTATAGATACCAAAAAGGGATAGCTTTTATATAAGCCTTTATTTGTGTTGTAAATAAGCAGAGAGAAATGAATTCTGTAAGCAACCTTGTGAAAAAGGTCTCAGTAATCACCAGCTACACTGTTTGGTTCCACCCTGTTTTTCAGCTTTTATTAACAGGCTTAATGGGTAGAGAGAAACATTCTTGTGATAATTTCTATTTTGACAGCAGGAAATTAATAACATTAATCCCATTTGGAAATCTATCAGATCAATGATTTAAATGTCATATTTTTTTCCTCCTGAAATAGATAGGACTGAGTGCTATGTTGTGGGTATTTTCTTGCTTCTTGAAGATAGAATTGACTAGTTTAATGACACATAAGCAAGGTATACGGGAATGCTGTCATCTCTAGATTAATGTCACCTATTGGGGGCTGGTGTCTGAACTTCCTCTCTGAAAAGAGGGTGGCTCCAGGGTTTGTTGGAGTTGAAGAATGAGGGAGCATGTAGGTCTGGGTTATGAGGGGTGAGTCTACAAGAGAGAATTCTGGGTCAGGTCTCAGAAATGGTAGTTATAGTTCAAATGGCCAAATCCGGTGAGCAAGAGGCAGATATGAAAGGAGGCCAGGCAAAGTGGACTGTGTGGCTCTGAGCCAAGACAGAAGATGGGAAGGACAACCATATGAGTGGATGGGAGCTTTGTATGGGGCCCTTGGGCCTTTCTAGAAGGCAGGTGCCCTGAGAGCATGGAGCCCCTCAGGCAGTGGTAGGCAGGAAAGATTGGGGGAGAGTGGGCGGCATAGCAGAGCTGCTAGTGCAAAATCAATTGATGTTTTGATCTTGGAATAAATGCAAGCTGGACCACAGCTTCCCAGACTTGCAGATATATAACTCTGGACGCTGTGGTTGACATTGGGTAGAGAGAGCACCCTTCTTGCCTGAGGGCCATGGAAGGTAAGTGTAGAGAAGTTTCTGGAGGGAGGAAAGTCCAAGCAGGGAGACATATGTGATGTGTACCCATATGCCCTCAGGGTTTTTCTGAAGGCACTTTTCGTGAAGCCCTGCTACATGTTTGTGTTGGTGGTTTTCATTGGGACAGCGATACAGCGCTCTTGACCTTCCCATCCTGGATGGCTCTTTTAGCAATGACAAGTTCAGATGTTCCAATAAAGAGAAAAGAGATGTGGGCAACTTTGAGGGAGGGATGATGGAACTCTTGAGGATTTTTCCATACTGCTTGATTATGGAATGATGAGCCAAGTTCCAGTGCATTTTACCTTATGTAATTTTAAGGTAAAGTACAATTAATCAGGTCATCGGCGTGGCCCTTGCTCCATTTCAGCCTGCAGAATGCAAGGTTCGGCATTCGACATGCCAGTCAAGTGTGGGGAAGGTCTGTGAAGCCTGCAGACTTCTGGCAAGGATGACAGCACTGTGTTAACTTATTATTACTCTGACTTGGTCCACAAAGGATATACACAGGATACAGGGTGTTAGGGACTTAATTGTGTCCCACCACCAAATTCAGACGCAGGAGCCCCGAGCCCCAGTGTAACCGTACTTGTAGACAGAGCCTATTTGGAGGTATAAGGGTTAAATGAGGTCATCAAGGTGGGGCCTTATTCCAAGAGGACTGGTGTCCTTTTCAGAAGAGGGAGAGAGCTCTCTTTCTGAGCACAGAGAAGAAGGGCCAAGTGAGGACACAGGGAGAAGGTGGCTGTCTGCAAATCAGCAAGAGACCTCCCACCAGATACCGAATCTGCTGCCGCCTCAATCTGGAACTTCCAGCTTCCAGAACTCTGAGAAAATCAATGTCTGTTGTTTAAGCCCGGCAGCTTGTGGGATGTTTTACAGCAGGCCTAGACAACTAGTACACAGAGTATATAAACAGTGCCCATGAGGATAGGGGTGAGGCCACGGAGAGAAAGCCCAGCTAGGATGGGGCTGTGAGAAGCACCAGGATCCATGCATTATGAAACATACACATAACAATGTGCAACCTTGCTACATGCACAGCACACTTGGTTTGAGGCATTCTTGCACAACCACAGGGGAGATCTGGCTTGCTACAGGACTTACAGCATCCATCACAGACAGGGAAAGCCATTGCCAAGCAAAAGTCCAACTCTTCTTAGTGCTCAGACATGAGGAAATTTTCTCTAAGAGTTGGCAACAAGGGGCTGGGGCCCTTAACTGTAGTTAGCACCACGTTCTAGCAGACTCAGGCTTGGATTAAGGGGGCTGCTCTTCCATCTTCTGCAGCAGGCTTCTAAGTACGGGGTCGTCCTCTGCTTCTCGGGTAGGTAAGAAAGCTGCGTTTTAGGCTTTCTGGAAAAACGTGGTGCATGCAGTCCTCCCCGTTTGTTTCACTCCAGGTCAGCTTTCTGATAAACACTGGAGGTGACGAGAGCTTGGACTTTCTTCCTGACAAGTTCCTGGAGCACAGTGTTTTTCAGCTACTGGTTTAGTTCAGATACAAATACTTAGCAGTCAACGGAACTGGGGAACACTGTCCTTCTCTTTTGTAACTGAAGGAGCCTAGCCTGAGTACCTTCTTGGCACTCCTGGTGCCCAGGTCTTGGCTTCTAAAGGGCATGCTTTACTAAAGGGAATGAAGACTCTTTGGAGAAATGTCTGATTCCATAGCGGGCACTGAGAAAGTACAGAGGAAGCTTAGAATATCTTTTTGTGCCATAAAGGAAGAAAGAACACAAAAAATGATGAAGAAATTTTCAAAGGACAAGAGGTCTGCCTGGAAGGGATTCCACTGGCCAGATCTGAGATAACTAGAGCATCGTGAGTAAATAATGAGGGCAGATTGTAGTTCATTAAATAAAATAAGATTCAGTGAGTCCATACTGATATAGGCAGATAGATTGGTAGATCAATAGATAGATAGATAGATAGATAGATAGATAGATAGATAGATAGATAATTGATGGAAGGAGAAAAGCTCTTCTTTATAGCTAAAAGCCAACACATAAATGTAGAATCATGGAGCTAGAAAATCACCATTTGGTAACCATCCTAGTAGTACCTAGTTGATATAGGGGTAAGAATCATCAGTGGGTGCCAAAATGAACGTTTGAAGAGGAATAGGATATTTACAGGGTCTCAAAGTACCTATCCATAAAACACTTTTAACAAAATGAAAAGTAGTAACTTTACAGTGGAAAGCTGGTAGGCACCCCCCTTAACCAGTGATTGAAGTTAACATCACCCAATTCGCAAGAACCGACATCATGTGCCTCCTGATATGATGTACTGAGAAGAACACAGGATCACGGCTGTTTATTTTAGTCAAAATTGCATAAACCGAACATAATCAAGAGGAAATGTGAAGAGAAATCTCAATCAAGGGACATTTTACAAAGTAACTTGCCTTACAGGGTCTGGAGAATTCAGACTGGTGGGGAAAGGGAGCTACAGAAGGCAGTGTGGAAAGACAGAGAACAAATATAAACCAGGAGAGAACCCAAGGCTTCCTGATGTGCATTTTCCAGTGAAAATCCATTCTAAGGGAAAACAATTTTTAAGTGTTTTTATTTTTGAGAGAGAGAGAGAGAGAATGAGTGGGTGAGGCACAGAGAGAGGGAGAGGGAGAGAGAACATCCCAAGCAGGCTCTGTACTGTCAGCACAGAGCTTGACACAGGGTTCAATCCCAGGACCATGAGATCATGACGTGAGCCGAAATCACGAGTTGGATGCTTAACTGACTGAGCCATCCAGGCTCCCCGACAAAACAATTTTTCTTAAGGAAAGTTCCTAAGTTCTACTGTGATTCAAGAGATGAGTACAATTGTTTTGATCAAAAATCCTGTGGTTGGACAGAAGTACAGTCAAAGCACACCAATGAGGCTTTGTGAGGTCTTCGCACTCGCCACATCTGGTTGGCCAGTGACACTAGAAAGGTTGAGTGATGTCACTTGTGGGTGGTGTTGACAGCAAGCCCTTTTGTATGATCAGAGGCATCGTGGACTTATTTGATAAGGACACCGGGTCATGTTGTGTGGATGTATCATTTATAGCAAAGGTTGAGTGTCCTTGTTGAAGGCTAATTAAGGTATATTCCTCTCAAGCTCTTAAAGAAAACAGAGATGGGGGCAGAGTGGCATTTGGACCAAAAAAAGTGTTTCTTTCAGGGTGGAATGGACTTTAGAAACTTCATCCACCAGATGGACTGATATTATCAGGAATATATTTTGCCCACGGGGCTCCTGGGTGGCTGAATCCATTAAGCGTCTGATTTCGGCTCACGTCATGATCTTGCAGTTTGTGAATCTGATAGAGCAGAGCCTACTTTGGAATCTCTGTCCCCCACTCTCTCTCTTGCCTCCCCTGCTTGTGTTTTCTCTCTCTCTCTCTCTCTCAAAAACAAATAAATACACATTAAAAAAAAGAATGCATGTTGCCCTGAGAAGGAAGAGTCAGAAAACTTGACGTAGGAGGAGGACTTTTCCCCAGAGCAAAATAGAACAAGCAAAAAAGGAAAGGGGGAGTCAGCACACACCCTCATTAAACAAAACCACTCACATCCTTTTTCTTTCTTTAAAACACGAGCTTATTAACAGTACTGCTTACTGCCGTATCTCTGCTTTTGAACAGAAGTTCGGGTTTAGCTCTCTCTCTCTAAGGTCAGGAAAACCTGGGCCCCCGATTGTGTTCTCACTGTGCGGGATGCAGATGTGAGTGGTTGCATCTTTCTGTGGCTTGTGGTCACTTCTCCTTTTCTGGGGAGGCGTCTGGCCCACCGCTCTGGTTGATGGTGAGGACCTAGAGCAGGGCAGTTCTGACTGGGATTAGCCAAGTGGAGCCCATGGCCACGGTCCTCGCCTCCCCCACTCACAACGTTCCCTCTATGTCCGTTATTCCATTTTGTACCATATTGTGATTTGTTTGCATCTGTCTTGATGGCTAGAACCGGGGAGAGCTAACCGTGGTTTTGACATTTTTAAATGGTTGGGGAAAAAAAACCCCAAAGAGGAATATTTTATGACACCTGAAAATTACGTGTCCATAAAGTTTTATTGGGACATAGCCATGCTCATTTTTAGCCTTATTGCCCATGGCCGCTTTCATGTAATGGCAGAGGAGTTGAGTCCCTGTGACAGAGGTGTCACAGAGTCTAAAATGTGTACTACCTGGGTCTTTCACAGAAAACTTCTGGCCACTCTCCTGCTCTCAAATGTGAGTGCCCTAAGGACAGGACTGTGTTTTTCTAACTTTGTGCCATGTGGCGCACATGGAAGTTTCTGGAAAATCCTTGCATGTAAACAATACACCTCAGCCTAAGACACCCTGCCTGTTGAGTTTTGACATTCAGAAAGGCCTCTTAGGAGGTGTCAGGGGTGTGGTAGTGTGTCCTGATTTAGCATCGCCTCACACCCTTCATGACTAGCGAGTGAGGGCTGTGTAGAGAGGGACTGCCTTATGGATTGGAAACTTGGGGAAAAGGTTCAGCATTTCCCATGCTCTGCTCTTCTGAGAGACCTACCTGTTCCCTGAACAGAGGGGAGGAGGCTTGTGAGAGGATTAGACAAGATCAGAGAGAACTCTGTGCGTGGAACAAGGTGAGATGAAAGCCATGGGGGACAGTCACTCCGGGAGTCCAGGGTCCTGGGCCCAGAGGGTATCCATTGGACTAGACCTGCTTTCAGAAGAGGATCAGGGGTATTTCTACTTGGCGGAGCCCCTTGTGCAGTATGAGACCGAATTCCGGGACAAGGTTACCTTTCGGATCTCTGCCTTAAACCATCCGTATTTATGTGTCAGATGGAGTTTATAAGATGCATGCTCAGTGTTGGGCAGGGAAGGGTCCTGTAGAATAAACAGGTTCTTTTTAATAAAATGTGTCTTTAATTTTTTAATGTTTGTTTATTTTTTTTGAGAGAGAGAGAGAGAGAGAGAGAGAGAGAGAGAGAGAGCGAGCGAGCAGTGGGGGGGCACAGAGAGAGAGGGAGACAGAACTCAAAGTGAGGTCCAGGCTCCGTGCTAGAAGCACAGAGCCAACGCGGGGCTCTAACTCACGAACTGTGAGATCATGACCTGAGCCGAAGTTGGATGTTTAACTGACTGAGCCACCCAGGTGCCCCTTTAATTTTTAAATTAAAAGATATAATAGCCTCATAGAGAAGGCAGATGTAGCCTTTGGCTCTTGGTAGAGTTGAGATAACATGGTGCCAGGTGGAGAGAAATGTATTGGAGCGCCTGAGACACAGTTGGGAAGGCCAGACCCTGCTTTGTAAGAAATTCTTTCTGTGGGCGCCTGGGTGGTTCAGTCGGTTGAGCCTCCGACTTCGGCTCAGGTCATGATCTCTTGGATTGTGGGTTCAAGCCCTGTGTTAGGCCTTGTGCTGACAGCTCAGAGCCTGGAGCCTGCTTCGGATTCCATGTCACCCTCTCCCCTTCTCCCCCTCCCCCCCCACTTGTGTTTTGTCTCTCTCTGTCTTTCAAAAATAAATAAATGTTAAAAAAATTTTAAAATCATTTATGTATTCATTCTTTTTATTGAGCACCTGCTACATGCCAAATTGTACTAGTTGTTGAGAATGGAGGGAAAAGGCACAATATTTATCCTAAAAATGTAAAGTCTGTCGGGGGCACCTGGCCATGTGGTCAATCACCCACAGTGCAGTAGACATGATGGAGATGTGTAGAAACGGAGAGGAGGAAGACATGGAGAACCAAGCGGTCAGTAAGGTTTCACGTATGGGGGGAGGGGACAGCATTTACAGGGGAATTGGTGGATGAGTAGGGGTTATCAGAAAGGTAAAAAAGGAGGAGCATATTCTAGATGGAGATACTGTCACAGGACCCGTGCAGGCCAGAGGCAAAATAACCCTTGGTATGTTCAGGAATTTCAGCCACATATGCATGGAGTGGAGGAAGGGACGCAGCATCTGTACAGGTGCATGGCTGAGACCTACAAAGCAGATTGGTCTTTATTCTTCAACTACTTGGAAGCCACTGAGAATGAACTGGGGAGTGTGAGGATGGTATTTGTAGGTTACAAGGTTTCTTCTGAAAATCATAAGTAGGGGAATTAGCCAAAACAAAACTCTACGGTTAGGAAAGATGGTATGGAAGCATGTAATAGTCCAGGGGGAGGGGGTGGTGCTGTGAACCAATGCGGTGGCCAAGATGCTGGAAATGAGAGAACATTTGGATACTACAGACAGGTATGAGATGGAATGGACCAGCTTAGCCGGGGCTGCCATATATGGTTGTGCAGGATGCACACTGGACAACTCATTACATTGAAGCATACATTTGTTTATTTGTTACACAAATTTCCCAGCAGATGGCAGTAGAGTGTCTTCAGGAGGGATGCCTTTTCCTTTTTTGCACAAGGATGCCTCACGGGCTAGCAGCAGTCCAGGGCTTGGGGAAATGCTTGGGAGTGAGAAAGCTGCAGTGCCCAAGGGCGGTCACAGTGTAAGATGACAGCCAGCTTCCTGACCTGGGCAACTGAGGGACTAGTGGTTTTATGCATCAAAGTGTGGACTACAGAAGAGGGAGCAGATAGGAGCTGGCTCCAAGAGGCAGGGAATGGTTTGCCTTGGAGAATGTCCAGAAGGAAGTGATCAGACCTTAGGACAGAACCCTGGGGACCTACTGAAACTTTCAGTGGCAGATTTTCAGTGGAAGGGAGTCTTGAAGAAGACTGAGGAAGGGTGGTTGGAGTTGGTTCCTAGAATGGTTCCCAACATCGAGAGGCAGAAGCTTTAAGCAAGCCAGATGGATTTCTTTTGTGTGTGTGTGTGTGGCAATTTTAGATGACCCTAGACTTTCTCTAGTGCTTAAGAGACCAGTTTGTGACCATATAGGATATCTTTTTCATTCCTTCATTCATTTATGCTGACACATATGCCTGCTACGGAGCATAGCAAAGACAGGACAAGGCACTGCAGTCACGGAGCTTACATTCTGATTGTTAACAAACACGTACAAGGTACTGTCAGCTGATGGCACGTTCCACATAGCATGATGGATGCACAGTGATTGTGAAGCTGGTCTCCCTTGGGTGGCTGGAGGAGACCTCCCCAAGACAGAGTCTTGGTGCTCAGCATGGAGACCTCGTACAGCTGTGGCATGGTGCGTCAGATGGAAAAACTGCTAGAGGTAAAAGCAGAGAAGCTGGCTGGAGCCAGGCCAGATGGACCTTGCAGACCACGGCAAGGAATCTGGATTTTCCAAGTGTTATGGGAACCTGTCGGAGCGCTTTAAGCATGGGAATGACTTGCTCTGGTTTACACCTATTAAAAGCACTCTAGATGCTTATGGCCAAGATGGACTTTTGTAGGATGGTCAGAGTAAAGCAGGGAGACTCAGTGGAATGCCGTTCCCCCCACAGTATGGTGACTTGATCTGGGTTGGTAGCCATGCCAATAGATATACTTTGGAAGTCATATCCGCGGGACTTCCAGATGGTAAGGGACTGAGATGGACCAAGGATGCTGCTGCAGTTTGTGATGTATGTCACTGCAAGATTGATGATGCCATTTATGAACGTGGGGAAGATGGAGAGGGGAAGAAATGATAGGGGATTCTAGAATCTTTGGTGTCTGCTTTGGCCACATTAGTTGAACAAGCTTGTTAGGCATCTAAATAGGGGTGCCAAGTAGGCAGCTAGATCTCTGAGTGCAAAACGCTGAGGAGAGGTTAGGGGAAGAGACAGAAAGTTGATGTCACATGCCAAAAAACAAAAAAAGGGTCTGGCTGAAATGGCTCAGAGGAAAGGTAGACAATAGGATTCCAGATAGAATGGGCTCTGAGGCAAGAAGAAATAGGTTGCAGAGGAGGATGGAAAGCAGTTTTCACTGAAGGAGGCAAAGCAGAAGTGATTAACACTAGGGGAGAAAGGTAGGAGTAGGAGGAAGTGGTCAAGTGTGTTGATGCGGAGAAGCCAAGTAGGACAAGGATAGAGGGCTGGTTTTGGGGATTGATGGGATGGACACTGCCAGGGAGTTTCAGTGGTGCGCTCGGAATGGAAGCCAACTGGGGATGAGATGTTAAAAGATGGCAATGGAGATGACAGACAATTCCTTCTAGAAGTAACATAAGGAGAGTTGAGAAATGGGACAGTATTGTATTGGAAGGGGGCATGGTGCCAACACACATATAGTTTTGTTTTTGTTCTCGAAGATGGCGGAGATTAGAAAATATTTTTATGTTGGTGGAAATAGACTATTATGAAAAAAAATTGATGATGAAGAGAAAGGTGGTACAGTCTGAACATCTTTGAGTAGGCTGGAGGGGTGGGGTCCAGAGCTGGCCCTGGGTTCAGCGGGGCTCTCCAAGAACAGGAGGGAGGACAGGTAGGGGTGAAAGGCCCAGGGAGGGTGGTAGACATGGGTGAGTGAAGACCACTGGTGCATTGTGATTACTTCCCGTTTCTCAACTAAGTGTGAAGCTAGGTTGTTGTCTAAGAAGAAATAGTGTTAGATTGAAGACAGAGGAGGAAGTAGAAATCATGATTTTGGTGGATGAGAACAGGAACAGACTAAGCATTTAAACTTTAATGCATACTCCTTGGATTCGTCTACAGATTTTATTTCATCCTAAGAAGAGACCCTGGGGCAGGACATATGAGATGCAGTGAAAACAACTGCACATTTTAATCTAATGTCTTTTCGGTCTCCTGTCCACTGGACCACTGCTCATTACTCATCAGAGGCCCCCTTTTTCCAGGCTGAGCAGGTATCAGATTGACCTCAAGGAAAGAAATGCCACTGTGACATTCTCCCCGTCAATGTGGCCATAGAGGACATGGGAACTCATGGTGCCCTCAGCTAGCTTCTTCAAAGTCGAGAAGGGCATTTCCAGCCACAGGGGTGCCTTTTGTTAATTTATCCACCAAACAAAGTGTGTGACTCCACGCCAGGTCCCCACAGCAGTGAAGGCTGCACAGTTGTCCTAGAAGCATTCCTGGCCTTCCTTGCTGTTGGCCTGGTTTGTCCATGGCCAGTCAAGTGGCCTACCTCCTAAATATAGTCATCGCTGTTGGCTTAATAAATGTGACCTCTTTCTTTCCCTGGCTGTGGGAGCTGACAACAGGGTCTACGGTCCAGGCTGAACATGCAGAGTCTCTCTGGGTGAACACAAACAAATTATGCTGGAAAGACTCATAGGTGTTTGGAAGTCTTTCTTGCCCATTTTTGGACATTGTGGATTCTTAAGAGCTTCTGCAATGGTCATGGACTACCATCATTTTTGTTTCTCTAAAGTTTAACAACGTTTCTGACTTTGTTCAGAGAGACAGACAGTATAGAAAACCAAGAATCTAGAGCAAGTAAAGGACTCATACGTCACTGCTATCGCAAACTCTCTGACTTGTATTAAACATATTTGATTTGGGGCCAGTGTGAAACAGGGCATTAATCCATTTTAGACTCAAGCTTTAGCCTTGTCTCCTTGATGCTCTTACTATGGGTGCCTCTCTAAGGTCATCACCATCAGCTCCTTCTCATCCACTGGCTTTCAGAGTCCTATTAATATTCACCCTATATAAAATATGCTTTAGAAAATGTAAAAGGAAATGCATTTACTCAGCAAATGTTTAATTAAAATCTTCTAAGGATGACCTCGGTGCCTAGAGAAAAATTGTCATCACCATCATCATCAAACCCCAGAAAGAGTCTTCTTGGGTGTTTCACCATGAAACAGAACCCCCTGCAAGGTTTAATTAGGCTGGTCAAAGGCTACATCTTTTTATTATCATGCTTTCTGGCAGGCAGTTCAGAGTCAAGTTGATCCTTCCCTTTCAATATGAAAGTTTATTTTTTCCTCCCCTAAGGGTTTGTGAGCCAGCTGCTTGATTGCACTTTGGGTTATAGTTGGCATGGCACCAGCCTGCTTTGGATGGGGTTGGCTCAGAGCATCAACGGGCATGGTCGCCTGATAGCCCTGAGTTGGGCAGAATATGGAAAATGAGCAAGTAGGTGCCCTTTCAAGAGACTCTGTGCTAAATATTATGGATGAGAAGGCTGCCCCCGTTTTTTATAGTCAGGTAAGGTGAGCCTGATGGGCAAGCGAAAGCCAGTTGGTAATCAAAGGAGAATATATCATTGAGCCATAATTGTCAGTGTCCTAGTAAACTTGATTCACTAACCGCTCCCCTAAACATGACTGTGTGCACCATGTGTCCTCTGGAGAGGCATGGGGCCGACAGACTGGGGAGGTGGGCAGCTCTGAGACTGGATCCTGGCTTTACCATCTTGCCAGGTGGGTGGTCTCAGGGAAGTTGCTCTCTAACTCTCCACTTGAGAGTCAGCTCCTCACTTCTTAAACAAGGGTGATACCCACCTTTTAGAATTGTTTTAAGGATTAAAAATAATCTATGTGCAAAGCATCTACTAAAATAATTGGCATCTGATAGGCACTACAGTAATGATGGATGAAAGTAGTGTGATTCACCGAATTAGAGATTCACTCTCTAAATTTATTGAGCATTTACTATGCATCAGGTCCCATGAAGAGCGACTTACATGTATTATCTCATGGAATCTTCTCATACGTTTAAGTAATATTCTCATTATACAGAATAGCAAAAGAGGTTTGGTAAAGTTAAAGAAGAGAGTGTGCCCAATTTTACTGAGAGTCAGGAGTGGAGACAGAGTTTAAAGACAGCCTGTTTGAACTGAAAGGCTTAACCTGTGAAGACAGGACTTAAAGAAGGAAGGGGAGGTTCTGCAAAGTAGCTAGCTACAGGGGTTCCTGGCTGGCTCAGTCAGTTGAGCGTCCAGCTTCGGTTCAGGTCATGATCTCATACTTGTGGGTTCGAGCCCCACATCAGGTTCTGTGCTGACAGCTCAGAGCCTGGAGCCTGTTTCAGATTCTGTATCTCCCTCTCTCTCTGTTCCTCCCCTACCCGTGCTTGGTCTCCCTCTGTCTCAAAAATAAATAAACATTAAAAAAAAAAGTAGCTAGCTACAGATTCATTTCATGGCTAGTCTGGAGCCATGAGCAATACAAGAGCTAGCTTGTCAAAATGTTAGTGTGAGATTTTGTATCAGATTTCTCCATCGTAATAAACAACTCAAATATCAGTGGCTTGACCCGAGATTAGCCAATAGCATGAGGTTATTTCTCAGTCATGTTACATGATCCGAGTGACTTGGCAGAGTCTACTCGTCAAAGCCAGTTTACAGGAGGCTCTGGTGTGACGTGTGCTTTGAGCACTGTACGCACGGAAGGGAACATTTTCCACCAGAGTGACATGCATGGCTTATGAGGATACTTCTGGAAGAATGTGTATCACATGGCCATGCTCAACAGGAACAGGGAAATGTGATCCTAACCTGTGTCTGGGAGGAAGGAAGCTGGCCGTATTTGGTGAGCAACACTAATGACAACCGTGTATTTTAAACCCCAACACAAAAGGTTTTTAACTCAGACCACTGGTTTTCAAAACTACTTGCTTATCTGTGGTAGATTGTATTATTCTGGTCTCACTTGCTAATTCCATGTCCTGTGAGGCAATTCTGTCTCCCCATCCTCACTCCCATATGACTTGCTGTGTATGACTAATACATGACGAGCAGAAGTGAGGTGTCCTGTAATTTCTCTTCTCTCCCTGCCACGAGTACCGCACGTCCTACCTAGGGCCTGTGTCTTCAGTCTGCATCCTGGAGTAAACAGGATGTGATCTGAGCTGTATGTTATGTGTGACGTGAATGAGAAATAAACCCATGTGTTTTAAGGCCTTTGGGCTGTTTGCTTCTGAAGCATAACTTATAGGGCGCAGACTGCTACAGTATCTTTATCATTCTTTCTTAATAAATAGAGAACAATGAAGTTGTTTATATAGAAATTGCTCTTTACGTGTGACCCTTGAACAACACAGGTTTGAACTCTGTGGGTCCCCTCATATGTGGATTTTTTTACAATATGGTACTGTAAATGCATTTTCTCTTCCTTATGATTTTCTTAATATTTTATTTTTTAGCTTACTTTATTAAGAGAATGTAGCACATATTATATATAACATACAAAATACATGTTAGTCAACTGTTATTGGCAAGGCTTCTGGTCAACAGTAGGCTATCAGTAGTTGAGTTTTGGAGAGTCAAAGTTATCCATGGATTTTCAACTGCATGGAGGGGTCAGTGTCCCTAACCCCCTTGTCATTTAAGGGTCAACTGACTACTTTGTTGAGGCATATCTATAGTTTAAAGCAGAAGTATCTCTAAGGACTTATTATGTAAGTAAATATCATTTAGTTGTGTTACCAGCACAAAACTACATTCTTAAATTGGGACATCTACTACTACCTTAGAGTCCTTATGGGAAACTGAGGAGGAGAACTGGGAACACAGAAATACTGGTTTCAAATGCAGACTATGGGTCTTGTCCTCCCTGAGCTGTTGCCTCAGAAGACCCGAAAATAATCTATATTCATGTCCACTGTGGGCAGAAATTATAATGATGAAATGTTACTATCTATAGGAACGCAAAGTCTTTTTGGAGCCCAGTGATCCTCATTAATTCACATCCCATCGATTTGTAATTCATGGTAAGTAACAGGGGCAGAGGCCAGGCTGGCGTTTACTCCCAGTTGTGAGTATGCATTTCTTGAACTGGCAATCATAAGTTAACATTTGCCTTTTTGACTATGCTGAGGGCCTTCGGAGGGTCATTTGTTATTCTGTTGAGGCATTAGCTGCGGGGTCCCTAAAGACAGTGGAGCCACTCTCCGGGATAGGCCCTTTGGACTGCCAGGCTTCCCACCCTTGCAAAGGTTTGCTCTATATGGCCTTTCACCTGTGCCGTCTATGGGCACAAAAATCAGAAAGTCAAAAGATCACCTGGAGGTAGGTACCCTTCTTGGTTCAATTTTAGTGTGGAAGAAATCTCGAGGCATAGAGAGATTAAGGAAGCCAGTGAATGGAGCAACTGTGGTTTGAGCTTGATACTCTAAACGACCTGAAGAAACACCTAGAAGATTGGCTGTGGATGAGAGAGATCACTCTGAGAAAGAGGCATACTGAATAATTAATATAACAAACAGAATTTGTAGGTGGATTGGTGTGGGACAGAAAGGCAAGGGAATGCTTACCTGGAGGGGAAACACCTCTGGCTGTTTAGTGCAGTGTGTGTGTGTGTGTGTGTGTGTGTGTGTGTGTGTGTGTGCATGCACACATGCATGTGCATGAATAATTTACATGGCTTTCTCCAGCGATTCACTCCTGGTCATTAGAAATTGTCTGGGAGAACCACCTCACTGGCCACACACTGTCCCAACTCAAATTCTGGAATGTTCCAAGAAATAATAAAACTATTTAAGGGTATGCCAATTAGAGGCTTCACACTATTTGATACTCGTCTCTCTCTCTCTCTCTTTTTTTTACACAATAATAAAAAGTTTAATTTGCTACTCTATGTAATTTTTTCTTTCCTTTTCTTCCTTTAAGAAGTTTTTTATTCTGGAAGATTTCAAACATACATAAAAGTAGAGATACTGTAACTAATCTGCAGCTTCAACAATTATCTACATTTTAATCTGCTTGTGTTTATTTTTAAAAAATTTTTAATGTTTTATTTATTTTTGAGAAAGAGAGAGAGAGACAGCGTGAGCAGGGGAGGGTCAGAGAGAGAGGGAGACACAGAATCTAAAGACAGGCTCCAGGCTCTGAGCTGTCAGCACAGAGCCTGACATGAGGCTCGAACCCATGAACATGAGATCATGACCTAAGCCGAAGTCGGACGCTAAACCAACTGAGCCACCTAGGTGCCTCTAATCTGCTTGTTTTTAATTATAACAGTAACACAGGTGATAAAAGAAAAAAATCAGAGTGTACCAAAAGGCATTAATAAAGTCCCTTTTACCTTCTACCCCAAGGAAAGCTCTCTTAACAGTTTCCACATATCATTTCAGAAATGTTCAGCACATATAAGTATGCACATTATTTCTTTTTAAAGTGTGATCATACTGTTTTTCTTATAGGTATTTTTTTCTCTTATACATACTGGTTTTTACCTTGTCGCTTTTTAAATTTATTTTTTTTATTTTATTTATTATTTTTTGAAAACTTACATCCAAGTTAGTTAGCATACAGTGCAACAAGGATTTCAAGAGTAGATTCCTTAATGCCCCTTGCCACTAACCCATCCCCCCTCACAACCTCTCCAGTAACCCTCTGTTTGTTCTCCATATTTAAGAGTCTCTTATGTTTTTGTCCCCCTCCCTGTTTTTATATTATTTTTGCTTCTCTTCCCTTATGTTCATCTGTTTTGTATCTTAAAGTCCTCATATGGACCCTCATCTCTTAATTTGAATGGAGCTGTTTCTTCCCAACATGAGTGTGGACTTTTGTGTGGGCCAGAGCTAACTCTTCCATGCCAATTCACTTTTTTTCTTGGGCTTGAATCTAAGTTGTGTATATTGTGTGTCCATCATTGACTTCTGTGGGGCATCCAGTTTAGTAGGTCCTCATGGCCTAGTTAGAAAAGGAAGGACATGGGATTGGTTGGTACTGGTGTTTTTTTGTTTTGTTTTGTTTTTTTTTGTTTGTTTGTTTTGGTTTTCTTCTTTCTTTATTTTTTTCATAATATTTTATTGTCAAATTGATTTCCATACAACACCCAGTGCTCTTCCCCACAAGTGCCCTCCTCCATCACCACCACTCCCTTACGCCCCTCCCCCTTTCCCCTCAACCCTCAGTTCATTTTCAGCATTCAACAGTCTCTCAAGCTTTGCATCCCTCTCTCTCCCCAACTTTGTTTCCCTCTTCCCCTCCCCCTGGTCCTCCATTAGGTTTCCCCTGTTTTCCTGTTAGACCTATGAGTGCAAACATATGGTTTCTGTCCTTCTCTGCCTGGCTTAATTTGCTTAGCATGACACCCTCAAGGTCCATCCACTTTCCTACAAATGGCCATATGTCATTCTTTCTCAATGCCATGTAGTACTCCATTGTGTATATATATAACATCTTCTTGATCCACTCATCAGCACCCTTTCTTAATAAAAACCCTTGAGAAAGTCAGAATAGATGGAGCTTACCTAAACATTATAAGAGCAGTTTTTGAAAAACCCACAGCTAATATCATCCTCAATGGGGAAAAACTGAGAGTTTTCCCCCTGAGATCAGGAACACGACAGGGGTGCCCACTCTCACCACTACTGTTTAACATAGTGCTGGAAGTCCTAGCATCAGCAATCAGACAACAAAAGGAAATAAAAGGCATCAGAATTGGCAAAGAAGAAGTCAAATTTTCACTTTTTGCAGATGACATGATACTCTACATGGAAAACCCAATCGACTCTACCAGAGGCCTTCTAGAACTGATCAATGAATTCAGTAGTTGCAGGGTACAAAATCAATGTACAGAAATTAGTTGCATTCCTATACACCAAGAATGAAGCAGCCGAAAGAGAAATCAAGAAACTGATCCCATTCACGATTGCACAAAAAACCATCAAATACCCAGGAGTAAACCTAACCAAGGATGTAAAAGACCTATATGATGAAAACTATAGAAAGCTTATGAAAGATATTGAAGAAGACACCAAGAAATGGAAAAATATTCCCTGTTCATGGATCGGAAGAATAAACATTGTGAAAATGTCATTACTACCCAAAGCAACCTACACATTCAAAGCAATCCCCATCAAAATC